>PVIJ01011957.1:0-31597 GCA_004024925.1 Scalopus aquaticus
CATGGTGGCCACGCCCATCGACGCGCCCCGCCCCCGCCCCGCTCCCCCCCAGCCCTGACAGGCCAGCCTTGCGCAGAGCAGCCGGTGCAAGGCTCCCCTAGCCTCAGTAGCCAGAACCCCTGACACCTGCGGGACAGAGGGCAGAGGCCATCTTAGGCTTGCTGCTCTGCACAGCCAACGGTGTTTCCTTAGGATTTCTAGAATGCTTGCACTTAAAATATCAGTTTAAATGATAAAGGCAAGGGCTGCTTCTGGGGAGAAGAATCAATTCAGAAATGGGTATCGCAGACAGGGCCTCCAAAAATGATTTCTCGCCTTGCCACTTTTTAGAAGGAAAATGTTAGAGCCTTTTTCACTGTTCCACTTTTTCAGAAAGCATAGGGATTAGTCACATCAGTAAACTACCACCTGGGCGGGGGAAAAAGCCCATCATTCCTTTTAATCTTAGTTGAATTGCTTCTAAATAGGAAGTTGCATTATGATGTAAGATGAAAAACTAATCGAAATGGGGCTTTCAATTAAATTTTACAAGTGCTTACTGGGACCCTCTTATCACGAGGCAGAGTAAGCATGGTGTCCGTGGGCTTGAATGCTGAATCTGCTACTTACCAGCTGTGGGGCTTTAGACAGATTATTACCCAAACCTCTTAATTTCATTCTATTCAGCTAAGAAAAGGGAGTTTATTATTTACCAGGTAGGGTAATTTTCAAAATTACGTGAAATCAAGTATGGCATCTAGCACTTGCAAAACAGACACCAATTATCCCATATACAGGGTTTAATAAGTATCGCAAGTGTAACTTGCAATAATATCCCATTCCCTGTATTTCCTTAGAATTTATCCGTATGCAATACTGATTTGAGAGAAGAGACTGTATTTCTATTTCTCAAAGTCATAAACAACCCTGCTATTGAAACAGATGAAATCCCACACTTTTGGCGGGAGGGCAAGGCACTAAATTTAAGTGTTTGCAAATGGATCAAACTTATGTGTGAAAGGATTTAAACAATCAAGAAGTTTCTAAAAAGCCTGGTGTCTGTAATTAGACCACAAGAAAAACACGTAAGCGAACAGTTTGTGCACATATACTTTAATATTCAGGCTTAAGTGAAACCATAAGTGACAGGCATTAAATACGTTTGGGGAGACAACCCAATAATTGCACAATAGCTACAGAATTTTAACATCTAGGCGATATAACTGTGTTTTAGGGTCTGACAGTTTTTAAGCTATGCCACAGGTTCTGTAGACTTAAGCTTTTCAATTGCAAATGTTGGTCTTTTTCAAAAGGCACGTTGAGGTTCTCTTAATATTGAAGACAGAACACTTCCTTCAGAGTCTGACCAGAACCTTGTTAGCAAGTGACTTCACCTGGAGTCTCGACATGCCTTTCCACTGCAGAACATCTGGCAGCTCGAACTCTCGTACCTGAATACTCGGGACCCTCCGGTCTGGGCCGAGGGCCCAGGGGCTCAGGCCTCTGGCTTGCTGCCCTAATTGGCCAGCTTGCTGAGCAGCGGGAAGTGCGACCAGGCTTCTCGGGCTCTTGCATGTCAATGTAGCACCCACAGCTAGTCGCCAGATTCTTCACTTTACTCACAGCATTTCCAGTCAAACTGTATTGTCTTAGATCCGCAACTACCCAAGAAAACCATCCTGTTCGTAGAATTTTAAAAACACAGGTGTTGCAATTATGAGAAAGACAGCCAAATTGGTTTAAAGACAAAACACATCCTTAAAACCTTGAATTGACAAACGTCAACAAGCATTTCAAAATTTCGAGTTAGCTCACTGGTAACTGTCATCACAAAATGGACCCCGTGGCTTCAGCTATAAACCAGCCTTACAGGTTGGGGATCGTGTCCTTCCCGACTGGGTTTTCACACCTCAGTGCTAGCACCTTCCTCAGAGAGACCACCGCACAGCACCAGAGGAACGGCCAGTCCGTGCTGGAGTCTGAGGTCACTGAGGCGCCCCACAGGGACAACGGCCTTGGGTGCTCGGTTGTAGAAAGGAAGAAAAGCATTTAACCCTTTGAGACTAGGAAGCCAGTCCAGAGAATGTTAAAAACGCTCCTCTCTGAAGGCACAGGGAATGAAAGTTCGCAGGAGACCGATGAAACAGATCATTCATCGGCACAATTTAAACAGAACGTCAAAATCTCTGTGAATTATTTTTCCTCCAGTACTCTGGCTATTGCTGAAAACACCTGCTACTTCTGCTTGCTAGTGACTTCTGACAGATGACAGCTGGAACCTTCTGACATAAAGAGGGACCTGATCGCCAAGAAGGTAACCGCAAAAGGCCCTTGTGGCCTGAAGTTGCCTGAACACAAAGCGATTAAGGCAGAATTTCTTCAAGTGTTTAGGCAGGTTCAGCCTAAACAGAGGCCTGACAAGGAGCCGCGTGGCTCTCACACAGGTCCAAGAGGAGGCCGGGGTGAGGGGAGAGGCTGCAGAGCGGTTTTGCTGCTTTGGAAGTGGGAGGCATTTTCCCTTCTGGCTGTTGCCGTGGGAGCCGCAGCCCCCAGAGGGCGGCGGGACTCCCCAAGCCGCTGGGCCAGGCCCCAGGCAGGCCGTCACCGGCCTTAGGCAGCGCACAGGGCCGCAGACTTCCTGTCCCAGGGCACGAAGGCCTCCGGGGCCAGGGCAGGGTCACGCTGACGTTGTGTGCGAGATCGGCACAGACACACACGACTGACTTTCTCAGCTCAGTAGACACAGACTGTTCCCGAACGCCACCCCCAGGGGCAGGGCCGGCCCTATCGCTATCACAGAAACAGCCGCCTCCTCAGGGAGCGTGCAGGACACATGCAGACGCCGGCGCCGCCGCCCCGCGAGGACCCAGGCCTTTCCCCAGCCCTGCCTGGGCACCCCCGCGGGGCCCACACGCCCGGACACACCCCACGCCCCCGCCCCCACATCACACCGCGGCCTTCCGGCCCGAGGCTGCACGTTAGACCAAGTGACACAGACCATTCTGGTAAAAGGCAGGACGGGCCGCCGCGCCGGGGGAAGGAGGGCAGGGCGCTTAGGCTGGGGTGGGCCTGCAGCCGGCCTGGCCCAGGGCTCAGATGAAGTGGATCCAGCTCTCCTCGCACTCGCCGCGCGGCATGCGCAGCGCGTGGTCGCGGCAGGTGAGGCTGTAGTCGCGGCCGTGGTTGTTGTCCCAGTACTCGGCGCCCGCCACCCGGTAGCGCAGCGCGAAGTGCACGCGCGAGCCGAGCGCCAGCAGGAAGGGCGGCACCGGGAAGCCGAAGGCGAAGACGTCCTCCGTGCCCTCGGCGCCCGCCGGCCCGCGCCAGCGCGCCGCCGCCTCGTGCTCGCTGCGCCAGCCGGAGAAGGTGTAGCGCACGGCCACCTGCTTCTCGAAGGCCACGTTGCGCACGCGCACGGAGCCGCTGATGCCCAGGTCTGAGCAGGTGACGCGCTCCAGGCACACGAGCTGCCGCCGCAGGCGCTCGGCGAAGTCGGCGGCCTCGACGGGCGGCGGGAAGTCGGGCACCAGGCACTGCAGGGTGAACTCCACGTCCTGGCGGCTGCAGCACAGGTCCGAGTTGATGGCGAGGCGCGACAGCACGTGCAGCGGCACGGACGGGTCGTCGCCCGCGTTGAACACCTTGACCTGCGCCAGCTCCAGGCCCAGCGCGTCGGCGAAGCGCACGCGGAGCTGCCGGCTGCACCCCGGCCGGCACGCGGTGCCCGGCGCGCCGGGGGCCTTCTGGCGGCGCTCGGGCGAGCTAGGCAGCGAGCGAGCCCGCCGCAGGATGATGGGCCGCAGGCAGGGGTCGCAGCCCGAGGGCGCCGACGGGGGCGGGGCGCGACCCGGGCTCTCGGGGGGCCTGCAGGGCCGCGGCTCCCGGGCCACGCCGCTGTCTAGGTCCGAGAGGCAGCTGAGGCTCCGGGGCGTGGGCTTCCGGGACCCCAGGGCGGGGCGTGGGGCTGCGGGGCCCGGGTCTCTGGACATGGCCCCTGGGGAGGGCGGGGCGGCGGGGCCGCGGGGCTCAGCCGCCGCCGGGGTCCGCCTGAGCGCAGCCTTCAGGGAGCCTGGGCCCGCCCGCCCTCCCCGCCGCCGCCACCTCTCGCCTCGGGTCCTCGCCGGGTCTTCCGCTTCTCGGGGCGAATAGAGGGCTGGTTTCAAGGGCTGAGCCTGTCGCCTGGGGAGCTTCTCCGGCGCTCCGGGAGCGCAGGCTGCCGCCGCCTCTGGCTTTCGGGAAGGCTGGTTCGCCGGGCGGCCCCTCCCACTTCGCGGTCCGCGGCGCTACTTACATGGCTGCAACTTGGGGTGCAACTTCCCGGCCAGCCTCCGCCCCGCCCCTCGTGACGCCGCCCGCGCGGCTCCCGCCGGCCCCGCGCAGCCGGGGAGCCGGGCCGAGCCGCGCGCCCCGCCGCAGCGCCGCAGTCTGGCCTCCGCCCGGCCGGGAGCGCGGCCCCGTCACGTGTCCGCGGCGCTCGCGGAACAGGTCTGAGCAATGTCCGCCTGCGCGTGCCGGCCGCGCGCCCATCGGCCGAGACCCGCGTCTGCACCCACGCGGGACAGGAGCGCGCGCGGCGGAGCCCCGATTTCTGGGGTAACGGGGGCGGGTGGGGGTGGGGCCAGACCCGGCCTTTCCGGGAGTGCGCCAGAGCCCGGCTGTAAGCCTCTGGCTCGCCAGCTCGCGGGACACTGGCGCCGCGGCCAGGACCCTCCGCCGGACCCGGGGCGCCCGGCTGCGCGGAGCGAGGCGCGGGCCGCACGTCACCCACAATGCCTTGCCGCCCGGACGGCCAGCCCTTCCCAGCCGCGGGGGAGGGGGCGCGGGAGGGGCGCTGTGCGCCGCGGGGGCTTGGAGCCGGGCCAGAGAGGAAGATGTGGGGACTGGAGCCAGCGCCCCGAGGGCCGGGCGGGGCCCCTAGCCGGGCCTGGGGCTGCGGAAACAGCCGCAGCCTCCGACTTGGCGCTTCGTTCCGCGACCAGCCAGAGCCCGGGGGGAGCCGGGGCTTGTTTCCTGTGTCTCGGGCGCCTGCCGCAGAGGCTCTGCCGACGCCCGCCCCCCAGCCTGTGATGTGGGGCTTGGGCTCGGGACTGGTGGGGAAGGTGGAGCCGTGGGCAGAGCTAGTCTGGGCCAGGCGCGCGCCCTTGCTGTCGGAAGGACGACGGGAAGGAACACCAAGCTGGGGGGCAGGGAGGAATCTTGGCACCTGCAGGAGCCCAGCCCGTGGTTTCGGCCACTGCGGCCCCACCCGTGGTTGTCCCAACCCCCTCTCTCCACCCCCTGAAAGGCCTCCGCGATTGTCCTGAGCGAGAACACAGTGTCGAAGGGAGATTGAAAGCTTCCGCGACTCCAGCACTTTTCCATGTGAACCGGTGTTCACTTTCAAGCGGGGGACTTTCCCAGCCCCCGGGGCCGAGGGGCGGCAGCGGCTCCCCGGGCCTGAGTTGGCCGCGCCGGGGCGCCGGCTCGCGAACGTGAGTTCCACGTGGGTCCTGTGGGAGCTGCGACCTGCAGGACAGGGTAGGAGCTTTGAGGGGGCTGCAGGAGTACAGCCACCTGCGTGAGAGCAGGGAGGGGAACGGTCCCTGCCGCAGACCCTCCTGCCCACAGGGCACTTGGCTGGGGGCGGGGGTCAGCCCCGCGTGCCCTCCGCTGGGGATGTTCAGGACGCGCTAGGGAGAGGCGAGGGGTCTTCTCACAGCATTTTTAATAGTGTGACTTCACCTAATACCCGCCAGGAGAAGCCAGCAAGTGAAAACGACAAACCGGTACTCACAAGGCCCCCACATCTCCCTACACGCAAACATCTAGGAAAAGGCGGAGCCCGGCCAGGGCTGGGGCGCTGGGGTCACTGCTTAGCTGAGTGCTCTGTGCTTCCAGGCTGGGCGGTGAGGAGCCCTTTCCAAATATAAGAGGAAGAAAGAAGCCACTTCCCCAGCTGTCGCCACCTCCCGACAGATTGAGCAAGAATATTTCAGGCACCACAGAGAAGGTGATGCAAAATTTCACTTAGAATTTTTTTGGTTTTTGTTGTTCTTCTTCTTCTTGGCATGGTCCCTGGGCGCTCTGGGCACTCACTGCTCACGTCTGTTTTTCAGACAGTCCATCAAGACCTAGACGATGACCAGCCGGGTGCTTTTTTCAAGAAAGGGAGTAGGGTGAACGACGCCCACCAGAAGAGCAGGTAAACAGTTCTGGTCCATGGTCTGCGCTAGCAAACCTCGCTGTCTCGGGCCTCGGGACCGAATATGTGGGCTGGAAAAACCCCTCGGTGTTTAAGAAAGACACACCTGCTGCTCTTGTCCCGCAGCGGTGAGTGGGCAGCGGTCCTAGACTTCACTGGCACTGCCAGCAGAACCGACAATTTGGGATGAACCCGTTTATTGTCTTTATCTGTTCGTTTCCCTTTCTGTGAAAGGGTGCAGGCGTGACCTGGCCGCCTGTGTGCAGCGGCCTCCGGGGGACAGGTCCAGCTGTGCAGCCGCAGCCCACTCCCATCGCTCCACTCACTCATGCAGCGTCCCCGGCCTGCCCGCTCCTGGCCGTGAGCGGACTCCCCGTGCTTTTTAACGGAGGGGTGACCCACTCGCAAGTCATCACTTAGGGCAGGGGGGCCCCTGGGCAGATGCTCCCCGCGAGACCGCCCAGCCGCTGCTTTCCCTCCGGCTGACTGCGGGAGCAGCAGTGCACTCTCGCTCAAGCCTGTGCTTTCCGTCAGTGAGTGGAAAAGAAAACGGACCTAGCTCGGCTGCGCGGCTCCTCAGCACCAAAGGCCCCAGAAAGAATCAGTCCCCTCCGAGAGCCCCGGGCAGCACCGGGCCCCACTGCGGGTGGCGGGGCTGCTGCGTCCCCCTGAAGCAGCTTCCCTGAGTGTTTCCCGTTTGGAAACACGACCCCGCGTGGGGTCAGGTGTCGGCCCGTGTGCGGAGCTCTCGGCTCAGAGTCTCCCGGGGTGGAGTTCGGGAACTCGCGCTTGGCCTCCTCTTTGCGTTAAGACAGAGTCGGTGCAGCTACACGCGGCCGCATCACTAAGCTTTGCCCGTGGTGCAAGAACAGACTGGCGGCAGACACGCTGAGATTTTTTATCCGCGCACAGTGGGTCTAAATCACGATGGGGCTGCTGCAAGCCGCATGGCGCCTCCCTCCGCACAGCCCACTCCCGGGGCGCCCGGCTGGTGCCTCTGGAGCAGTGTTGGGGGCAGCGGCTCCTGCGCTTGCTCCAGGGGTGTCTGGGTTCGCACCGGCGCCTCCGCACCCGGGTGGCGGGTCTGTGGCCTGTCGCAGCCGCCGTCCCGCTCTGCTCTGAGAGCTGTCTCTCTCCGCAGCCCTGTGGACGCTGGCCCGGCCTGGGGCAGAGCCCAGTGCGCGAGGACGCCTTCCGGGACAGGGCAGAGCCAGCCGCCCGGCCCCCACGCTCCTCCCCCGCAGAAGCCTGAGGGTGCCCGCCCCCGCAACGCTGGCCTGCGAGAGAGCCCTTCCCTGGGGGAACCCCCCCAGAGGGGCCGGCTCAGCCCCCGGTGCCAGGGGGGCCCGGGGGGCAAGCTGTTTCTGGACTTCGAGGCCATGAGAATCATCCCCGAGCGGGAGCAGGACAGCGGCAGCGACCTCTCGGACTCCGAGCGCGGCCCCATCCCCCCGTCGCCCCTCGCGCCGCCTGAGCTGAACCTTCGCGCCGAGGAAATCGACCCCATCTGCTTCGGCCTGCACGCTACCCCCGGCCAGGCCAAGCCCGAGGGGCGGTACCCCGATTTCCTGCCTCCCCCCTTCAACTCCTGGGACCTGCAGGACATGGCCACGCTGCTGAACACCGAGGGCCCGGTGGGCGGCCCGCCGCGCGTCGGGGGGTCCCTGGGGAGGTTCATCGCCAGGCTCCTGCAGCTGGAGTGGCTGCAGGCGCAGACGGTGCGGTGGGAGAAGGCGAGGGCGGCCAAAGCCAGGCCCCTCACGGCCCCCGGCGCCGCGGCGGCGGCGCTGAAAAGTCCCGGGCGAGGCCGGCTCCCGGCCGCGCTGTCCAGGCCTCACCAGGATGGGCCCCCCAGGGCGGGCCCCGCCCGCAGGAAGGACTGGCACCGGGAGGGCCCCGCACCCGCCTGCACTCTGGGGGCGCCCCCCTGGCCGGCGAACGAGCGGAGCGGCATCGGGCCACCCGCCCCCAGGGGCCCCCTCGAGCCCAGGACAGAGGAGAAGAAGAGACGGAGTAAGGGCTCCCGGCAGCCGCGCTGGGCCCTGTCCTGCGGCGAGGGCGGCAGCCTGGGCATGGAAAGCGAGGGCAATATCCGAAGCCCCCGGCTGCCCTCGAGGGCGCTGGACACCCCCGACGCCGGCAAGGCTCCCCGCACGCAGGCGCACGCCGGCCTCAAGAAGGGCCACGCCGGGAACTGCGGCCACGCCGCTCTGTCCAGCGAGAAGAAGCTCAAGACCAACGGGGCCAGACAGGGCGCCTCCAAGCCCAGCTAGGGCAGGACGGGAGGCCGCAGCGGGGGCCAAGCTCGGCCGGGCCACACGCCGCGAGCCCGGGGGATGTGGTGCCGCCGTTCAAGTAGCCAGTCTGCCTGTCAGTCTGTCCCTGCCAGTTATTTTCAAAGAAAAGTGCCTTTCGGTGAGTCTCTGCACTGCCAGGCTGGAGCAGACGAGGGCTGCTGAGGAGATTAGCCGAGGCCTGAGCCTCAGGAAGGCGCAGGATGACAGCCCTGCGGGAGAGTGGCCGGCTCTGGGCCAGCTGCCAGCCGGGCGAGGCGAGGCCCATGCTTGCGGCCAGCGGGGGGGACATGGGGGGCGTGGCTCTGGGGTCAGAGGGCTCCCCGACAGCTTGGCCCGGCACCGCTGCCCTCTCCCCTTTGCACAGCTGGGCAGGAACAACAGTTCTGTCCTTTTCCCCTCGGGGAGAAGCTCAGCGGTCCTGCCCACGCCGCCCCAGGGCCGGTCCCCTCCAGGTGGCAGTGCCGGAGCCAAGCCCTGAGCGCGGACAGCTCTGCGGAGACCCTCGCGCCCCGAGAGGCGCTTCGCTGGGGGGTGGGGTTCGCCCTGAGAGCTCTCTGCACACGGGGCTCACAACCAGTGCAGCCCTGCCCGCGGGGGCGCCGGTGGGTTTGGGCCTGGCTCTTGCTGTGGGGGCCCCAGAGTTCCCCGCGTCTGGCCTGTCCGAAGAGGTGCCAGGAGAACGAGCTTTCGGAATTCAGAAGTGAGCGGCCCAGCAGGAGAGGAGCGCAGTGCGAGAGCGGGCGCCCTACAGCTGCGCGCGGCCTGCCTCCCGGAGTGGTTCCCTCGGCGGGCGGCAAGAGCTGGGTGTTGCCCTTGGGTCGGCGGTGGGGCGCAGGCACACATGCTCCCGCGGCCGCGCCCCTCCCCGGCGCCCCTCGCGTGTCTCGGGCTGGCGTCGGGCTCCGGTGGCTGTGCCGGGGCGCGTGCGCACACAGCTGCGCCTGGCGGGCAGACGGGGTGTGGGCTGCGCAGGGCCTTCCCGGGACGCGCCGCAGACCCCGAAGGTGATGGGAAGGGGCGCGCCCGCCCTGGCTGGCGAGCGTCTGAGCTGTGCGGGGCCTGGCGGGAGGCGGGTCGCTCAGTGGAGGGACGAGCACTGTGTCCTGCGCCACGACGGTTTCGGAAGCTTGAAGAAGCGACGGTGCCTGCGGCCCTCCCGGGCCGGGGTGGTGGCTGGTGGGGCTCCCGACGGAGGCTCCGCCCCTGCCGGCGCCGCCGAGCCTGGGCCCCTGAGCGCCTGGCGGGACCGGCCCCAGCGGCCTCTGCGGGCCCGTGTCGGCCACAGGCGGCCGTGGTTCTAGGAAGCGCCTCATTTCTGGGGCGTTGTTTACACGCGCGCTGCACTGAGCAATGCAAGCGCCAAGGCCAAGGCGTTGCCAGGAAGCCTGGGAACGCCAGCAGAGCCTCCTCGGGCGAGCCACAGCGGGAGGAGCTCCCGGGGAGCCGCAGAGACGGTCAGTATTAGCCACAGGGGTGCCAGTGCGTTGGGGCCGCTGCTCAGACCTTTGACCCGCGGGCTGGGGGTGGGGCGGTCGCCCTGGAGAAGGGGCGGGAGGGAGGCTCCCCGGGCCCTGCGCTGTCCCGCTCAGGCCCACGCTCAGACCGCCAGGCACGCGCTTGCCGCTCGCTGCTGTCGCCACCGTTTGCCTGGTTGTGTAGATAATAAGAGAGAACACGTGTCGATTTTTGTGAATCTGGAGATCAATTAAAGAGCAGAAACACCCCCGCGTGGTCCGTCGCCTTTCTCCCCGAGGAGCGGTTTTTCTCTCCCTCGTCACCCAGAGCGCTGCGGGGTGGGGGCGCTGCAGGGACGCTCGCCTGTCACAGTGCCAGGCGCCAGGCCTCGCGGCGCATCCTGGGGGCCCTCCACTCCCGGTGTCGCACGGGAGGGAGCAGAGTGGGACAGAACTCCCTCCCGCCACAGTGCGGGGACCGGGGGTTCTGAGGGGCGGCCCAGGGCTCCGGCGGAGCCTGCCAGGGTCCGCTGCTCTGAGCCGCGGCTGCCAGCTGCCTTCTGCCCTGCCCAGGAGTGGCGCTTTAAAAAATCTGGGGTGCTAAGAAAATTCTGCTACAAGCTTTTAAAGCTCAATCGGCCCGCTTCACCACTGCGCCTCGGGAGAGAGGGCTCAGGACGGCACAGCAGCAGGGTCTGCGGCCTCCTGGAGGGGCGTGTCCCCGGCCGGGGCTGGGGCCGGGCCAGCTGACCGGTGCTGGCCTGGGGTCCCAGGGGACAGGCTCAAGGAGAGCAGAGGCTGCACGAGCCATCTGGGGCTGGCCTGGGCTGAGTGGGGCCGCTGCTGTCAGCCCCGTGGCTGGCTGGTGTCCCCACCCCTGGGGCATAGGTTTCTGGGCCCCGAGGCAGTCGAACCACCTCTGACTCAAGGCCCCTTCTTAACACTTTGTGTGCCGGTGCCCTTTAAATTTACCAGCCCTTGGGGCATTGCCTTCCCACTGCTATTCCTATCTTTCTTAGCCTTTCTGATAACTCATTCTTTATATTAACATTTCCCTACTCAAACTACTGTGTAACTTTATATCCTGGTTGTAAACTGACTGACCTCTGCTGGTTTCTCTGAGTCACTGCAAAGTAATTTATAGCAGGTAAATTTAATTTTCTGTGCCACCGCATGAATGGTAGAAGCATTCAATAAAACACACACAACTCCTGAACTACTGGATATCAAAAAAACTGTAATATCTCTCATAAAACACCTCACACTTTCACCAAAACAATGTGTAAAGCTTCTAGACAGTACGATCCAAGAAATAGCTCCTGATAGTTCCAGATAAATCCACCATGGCGTGAAAAACCGGAGACTAGATGAACACGTATGAACACGTATGAATACGTGAGCGGCCCCCTGATACTGGTGACAAAAACACGCACTAACACGTGAGCGGACCACGGAGTGTCAACCACCTTAACACCCTCACATGTGGCCGAGCCGAGCGCAGAGGGACATGACGGTCATGTTTATGAAGGTCTTCAGAGGCCAGCGCCTTGGCACCTGCTGGCAGGCATGACTCAGACCACGCAGGTCCCTTCTCAGACGCAAGACAGGCACCGGGAGGGCTGGCGCGGCCCCTCCACAGCCAAGGGGTGCGGTGCAGGGAGATCGGCAGCCCCAGCTTTCCTTAATCACAAAGTGACTTAGCTCAAGGCATTCGGCAATGCACGCTGCGCTGGAAGCTGCCACCTTGTGGCCGTGCCGCCTTGCTACACTCCCACGGACAGCCATCCTAGTTTCCGGAATCAGACGCCCCCAGAGCAGAAGGGGACCCCACACCTTCCGGTTGGGACTCACCTGGGCTGTGTGGAGGCTGAGAGCAGAGCCCCGGCTCAGTCAGCCCCGCAGCCTCACCACAGGTTGTCTGGCAGGGGACTGACTTCTTGCTGACCTAGCGTTAAATGTCTGGGGGTGTTGAGAACTTGGTGATCGTTAAAATGCCGCTGTCTTTCACCTCGAAGCAGCTATAAAAGCGGGCCCCTCGGCGCATTGCCCCCCAGACCTTGGAGGCGCACGGCTGTTTGCTTCTCCCCAGCCCCAGGAAAGCAAGAGCGGCTCTTTCCCGCAAGCACTCAGCAGGGCTCAGCGGCCTGACCGGTCGGCTCTGAACTCACTTTCAAGAGGCCACCTTGACACGAAAGGACCCTCTGCAAACAAGCTCGGAGCTGCGCCTTTGGTGCGCATTCTTCCTCTTTACACCCGGGAGGTCTTAAAACTGCATCTCTTAGTCTTCAATAACAAGCATAACAGACTTACACGCGAACTAAACATCCAGAAATACTCACATTAAGATGTCCAGCAGCATCTCATAGAGTTGTGAGTGTACAACAAGGCGAGAAAGTCTACCTAGTATTCACCTGCTAAAGAACAGCTGCCGTGCCAGACACAGTGGCAAGATGGCACAGTCACGTGTTAAGGGCGATGCGGCTGGCAGAGCCCAGATTTAGCTTTAAGCCTGATCACGACGCCCTTCAGTGTGGGTGCTGCTGAGCCCTCTACACCCCTCTTTTAGAGCTCTGAAGCTACGAGCCAGGTGGTGACCGGGCAGAAGCTCTCCCCCGTCTCCGCCCTCCTACCTTAGTCCCTAGGGCGGGAAGGCGCTTCCTCTCTGCTTGAAAGACACCTTGGCAGAAAAGCCTGCCCAGCCAGGGCCTGGGGACTAGACGGGCAGGATAAAGCTTTTTCCTTCTCTGGAAAGTTAGAGGGTTTTTCCTTTTCCTTCCTGCTTTTTCTTTTCCTCAATAAAGTTCTTTTTTCTTCAAGTCCTTTCCCAGTTCTCTTGCTTCAGAGGATGGTGGTTGTGGGAAACTCACGGGACCATCCTGGTGCAGAAAGCGGTCACCGGATGTTCACTTCCGAAAGTGAAAGGGAAGCAGGTGCCAGCCCGCCCCGGGGCCTCTGCAGCCCTCTGCCTCTGAGGCCCCGGCCGGTGCCCCCGGGTCGGCTGGCACATGGCCTCCACTCCCTCCCTGGGAACTCTGCTTGCCATTTGGGATGAGGTCAAAGGTGAAGGCGGCCTGTCTGCCAATTCCAAGGATGGCCAGCGAGGGGAGAAGAGACTCGAGATGGGAGTACTGGCGGCTGAGTGGCCCGCAGGGCCCGGGGGAACCCAGCTGGGAGGAAGGTGCTGGCCCCACCGAGAACCCCAGCCTGGGCGGCTTGGCCACTGGCCACATGTGGGGGTGAGCCTCAGGTGTCCTCACGTGGGCAGAGCCTGGGGGCCTGGCCTCGCTGCTGCTGCTGCTGCTGCAGGAGAGCCGGGGACCCTGGGCGAGGCGCTGGGTGGCGGCGCAGCCCAGCAGGAGAAGGCGGGCGTGGAGAGGGCCTGCGGTTCTGCTGACCGGAGGTGCGGGCGGGGGATGGAGACGCCCGATGGGGCAGGGACGCAGGCATCCGGATGGACACAGGGACCGGCTCTGTGTGACGAGCTGTGGGGAGGGGGCGTCGGGGGACCCCAGGAAGGGACTCGCGCACCGGGCTTCTCGGAGGACAGAGGCATTTCCGCTCGTCTCCGTGGAGCAGCGCAGTACCACTGAGGGCGTGGCGGGTGGGAGAGGCCAGCGACCACCATGCCCACTCGGCACCACGGCTGCTGACCCGTGTTTGGTGGAAGCAGCTTTATAAAAACCCCAGGGGGTCAAGACAGGTGTGTGAATGTGATAACAGCACTCGGCTCCTGGCAGTTTGTGCCCCGGGGCTGTGTGCCCGCCCGGCAGGCACTCGGGCACTGCTGAGCGATGACCAGCGGCCTCTCCGCTCTTTGCCCGTCCCCCAAGTTGACTCACCAGCGCCCCTGACGTTTGTATCTGCCCCCCACCCCCCGCTGGGCCTCACCTGCTGGAGTCCTTTGGTCCCCGCAGCTTGCGCTGTCTTCGGACGGGAAGCGGCCTCGCTGCAGACTCAACGACACGCTCTGAGGAGCCCCAGGAGAGGCGCCCCACTCCCCTCCGTCACTTCCGAGAGTCCAGGGGTCCCCAGTTCTGGGCTGTGGCCGAGAGCGGGGAGGGTGCAAGAGAACGAGGTCGGCTGTGTTGTCGCTGCTGAATCGAGCCGACTTTCCCGAAGCGCGACTGGCTCCCGAGAACCACGCGGTGCCTCGGGCCGGGCGGGAGCGGCCCGTGCCCAGCCTCTTGGGGCGCTCGGCCGGCTCTCGGGGGCTGCCCTGTCCCATTTCTGTGCCATCGTAGCTTCTGTGCTGAAAGGACCTCCAAGACGCCCACTTCCAGAAGGGGAAGCGAGGCCAGCGGGAGCTGAAGCCGCGGCGGAGAGCCGAGTCGTGGCCGGGCCGCCCGGACCTGCGTTTTCCCCCTCCTCAGAGCAGCACCTGCCCAGGCCCTCCATCTCAAACCACCAACATCTGCCAAGCAGCGTGCTTCGCCTGGGGAAACAGGTGTTTGAGATTTCGGAACCCAGTTTCAGGACCCTTTCCCCAGGTAAACAGAGGCTGGAAATAGAGTCGGCGGCAGGAAACACTCGGCCCAGAGGCCCCGCTTCCCTCCCACCTTCGGGAGGGGGGGTGGACCCCGAGAAATGAACTCACGAAGACTGCGGCTTCCGCCCCAGGTCCGGCTGCCCGAAGCGGGGTGCGGGCGCTCTGGGCGAGGGCGGGTCCCGACAGGCCCACGACAGGCGAGTGGGCACGAGCGGAGGGCTGACCGCCCCTTGCCCGCCCCCGGGACCGGCGCGCCCCGTAGCAGCAGCTGTTGGGCCCTCTGCCCTGAGAACCCGCACATTCCCCAGCATTATTGGGAGCCAGAGAGCTGTGGCTGGGGGGCTCCGCGCACGAGGCTTCCGGGTCCCGAGGGCCGGGGCAGGCGGAAGCGCGTTTCTCAGCCCGCGCAGGAGGCGGCGCAGAGCCTGGCGTGCGCCCGCGGGGACGTGCCGAGAGCGCATTCACGTCTCCCAGGGCTCCCCTCCGCGCCGCAGCTGGGGCAGGCGGGCTTGAGAGGCTCAAGCAAGGGGTAGTCCAAGCCAGCTCCCGCCGCTGCTGGCGCCTCTGGATGCGCTGGCAGGGCGGGGCAGAAGGCGCTGGGGGGTCTTCCCCAACCACTGGCAGGTGGGCGCGTGCTTCTCTCCTAGTCCCCCATAAGGAGGGCGGGGGTGTCGCCCGCCGGTCCCACTCACCACGCAGGAGAAATCAACGAGTGGGTGTGCCCCCAGCGCCCCAAGAGGGAGCTGGGTCAGGCTCTCGCTTCCGAGCCAAGGTCTCGGCACACAGTGCAGCCCCCGGATGCAGAGACGTTTGCACACCTTCCTGCAGACCGGGCGGTTTATGACAGTTTTTCAAAAGCACATCTGGAGAGAGACCGGCCCGCGCGGTCCTGCCACCGGTGTCTGGCCTCAGCCGACCTGGCCCCTGCTGCGGGTCAGGCAAGTCGCCGCCACTAGGCCGTGCAGAATTCGGGGCTCGCCCATGGTGTCTGTGCCAAGGGGGGCTTCAGGGACTTCCAGCAGGTCTCCTGGGTGTTCCCCTTTGACCTCGCTCCCAGACTTGGAGAGCGCGAGCTTTGCAGCAGTTACTCGACGCGGAGCTGGGAACATCTCAGCAGGTCCCCCTGCCGCCGCCTGCCCTGCGCCGTGGAGGATGCTGAGCCGCTCCACACTGGACAGCGCTGGACACTGGGCGCGCCCGACTGAGGTGGCTGCGGCTCTTCCAAACACCGACATCTCACCCCACAAAACCAAAGACCCCGTTCATCCTCTCTCCCGGGAGAGCTTCAGATGATCTTTCAGTTTTGCAAAATTTGAATTTTTACCGGCAAGCCAAAATTTTGCCTTTGGCAGCACTGTCCAGCTGTCCCTCTTGGGAGGACAGGCTCCCCTTGCTCATTGTCAGAGGTGGTCTGCTGACGCCCCACCCCCTCCCCTCCTCCCCTGCAGCCAGCGCGAGCTCTCAGGGAGACGCTGGTGCAGACAGGCCCGTGCAGCCGCCGCTCCTCCCCACGCCCCGCCTCTCCTCCCGTACCCGGCCCCCTCCATCAGCGGCCGCGAGCTAACAAAATTAAAAATCGCTGTGCCTCCGCGGTGCTCCAGAGATTCCCGTCGGTGGGCGAACGCGCCCGCTCTTGACCCCTGCTCGAGGCTGGCGCCGGCCTGGGCGCAAACCCTGTGCCTGTAGCATATTTTTGTAGTGACAACCGGAAATCATCTGCAGGGGCCCGGCCGAGGGTGGGCGCAGGAGCTCCCGCAGCGGGGGCTTCACGGAGCGGAGGGTGACCGAGCAGAACAAAGGCGTCGGCACTCACCGCTCATGGCACACGCTCACGCTGCGCACACGCACACACGCGGCCACACGCTCTCGCGCACGTGCGCGCAGGTGCACCCCGAGTCCCGCCAGGCGGCCCGGATGCTGACGCGCTGGCCTCTTTACGCAGCTGCTCAACGCCCATTGGTTTGTTTTTTGGGGGGGAGAATTGATGAGGTCTCAATAATTCTCAACGTGAATCACTGACCAAATGACTAGTGCCCAGTTCTATTATTTCACTGGTCTTGTAGATAATGTCTAAAAACAGGCAACACGACCCAAGGGAAAGCAGGAAGAGGCCCTCTGCCTCCTATTGCCCGCCGGCACTTGACTGTCTCCTGCGTGGACACGGGCACGGCTGGATGGAGCTGTCTGAGCCGCCTGGTCCCTGCTCAACACAACACCAGCATTTTATGCTTTTAAATGTCTTTCCCGCTGGGAATAGCACGTCTGATTCCCTTTGGGGAGCTCCCCTGGAATGCAGAGGAGGCTCAAGAACAAGGACTTGTACTTGTCCAAACTAAACACGGGTCTTTCCGGCCCCTTTCTAATTCCAGAGGATTCGCGTGAGGGCCGGCAGTGTCTGCCGGATTCTGCTAAGTCTGTCCCCTGCTAATTAACGTCATTTTTATTTTCAAGGTCAGCACTGTCAACAGCTTTCCAGGAAACGTCGGCCTCACTAATCAAACAAAGGTGGGGTGTGGAGGCGGCTTCTTAATTAACCCAGAGGGGTGTCACCACTCAGAGGGTAGACAGCAGTCCCGAGTCCCCAGGGCCCATCCGTGTTCGGGTGCAGAAAGCGGACAAGGGACTGGATGTGGCCTCCGAGACGCTCGCAGGGCTGCGGGGCGTGGCCGATGGTGCTTCCTGTCTGATCTGCCTGGTGAGCTTCGAGACGCGACCTCGGAAGTCGGACGTCCTGCTGCCTCCTGGTCTCACAGCGGGGACGGCAAAGAGACAAGCAAGGCAGTGGGGCAGGCTGGGCGCTGGCTCACCTCACGTCCTGGCTGTGATTACCACGTCTCTTCCCCTGAGGGATAATCAGTATCAGCAAGTTGGCACATGCGCTTTCAGCTGTTTCTCTACAGATTTGTTAATGTGACTCTGTATTAACAAAATGGGGCCACACCAGCATATTGATCTGTAAGACGCATCTCTTGTTTGACCACGCAGCCAACCCTTCTTTGGGGCACCAAAGATCCCACATGGCTGCCCAGCCTTGGGGGGTCGGGGGGATGCAAGGGGAGCACCAGCCTGCCCGGCCTTGGGGGCGGGGGGGCACTGTTATGTGAGTCTCTCCATAGAGACAGGCATTGACGCTGCTGCTGCCCAGGGCCACTCAGGACCCCTCTGTGGCCTCTTCTTCACAGGCCCCGGGAGGGAGGCAGGGTTGTACGGACAGAGAAAACCTGAGGGTCCCCTTGGCATGGGTTTGGGGGTCTGAGTAGGATTTATAACTCATTCGGAGCCTATCAGTGGGTCAGGTGTGTATTTTACCATGTAGGTAAGTATTTTGAAGTCACTGGAGAAAAGCTTCATCAGCTTCTCTTTCAGTTCTGGCCTCCAGGGCTGTGGTGAGGCCATTTTTGTTGTCAACCACCCAGTTTGTGTCGGTCAGCTGGACACAGGGGCGAACCCCCGCTGGGAAGGTCCAGGCAGGCTGGCAAGTGGGTGGCCGGCGGGGATGGGGGAAGCGTCCTCCCAGCACCCACCCAGAAGCCTTTGGCGGGACCGCTGCTTGCCCAGGGAACGTCTGGTCCTGGCTGGCCCTGAAAACAGGGCGCCATTAAAATTAAACCCCACCAGCTAGAAGCGGCACTTCTGATGGCCCAGTTTCACTTGCACACAGGGAAGGGGTCAGCAGAAATAGCCACAAACTTAAAAAAAGGTGTTCGGGAGGCACTGGGGGCAGGGAAGAGGCTGATTTACTTCTTGGGCACCCCGTAAACCTTCACGAAGGCCGCAGGACTAGGACAGATTCGGAGCGGGAAGAAGCCTGATGTTTTTTCTGTGTAGGAATCATCTATTTAAATCATGGGGCCTCCCCGGTGGCGCAGCGGTTAAGCGCTGCGCTGTGGAGCTGTCGGCAGCGGCGACGTGAGTTCGACGCCCGGCCGGAGAGAATCCCACATGGTGCGGCAGACCTCTCCTGCCTCGCCCGCTGCTCCCCTCAGCAGTGTATTTCTGATCTGCCTGTTCTGCTCCCCACTCTGTCTCTGGTGAACCCTCTCGCCGCCCCACGCCTCTGGCCTGTACCCCAGCTTGTATGTATAAATAAAAAAAAATACTTAAATCAAATCATGCCCAGGCTCATAAAGTACAAACTCACTCAAGGAACCCATATCCTTATATCTCTTGGAATAGTATCTGTTGCTCTTTATCCCAACGCCGTGTCTTAGTTCACATGGAAACGACGCACGGGGGCCGGGGTGCGTCCGCGCGGGAGTTTGCAGGCGCCGCCACGCCCGCGAGCTGCCGCGGTGCTGGCTTCCAACGCGCCGGCGCTAATCCATCACCGCGCGCTGCCCTTTGTTTCTCCAAGGCGGTGGGTCTTGGGGTGGCAACAAAGGGCTGAAAATCCTGCTAAGTGCAGAAAATACCCCTGACAATGCCTTTCTGCAGCGCGCCTCCAAGTGCCCCGGAAATTCTGCGCATCTGGCCAAAGAATCAGCAGCACCGCGGCAGCTCGCGCCAAAAGGTCTCCGAGTAATAAATGGAACAGGAAATAAGAAACATAAAACAAGCACGAGGTCCTGGATGAAGTGTAAGAATTGTAGTTGGCACAGAGGCCGGTGATTAAGGAGCGAGGAGTTGCCAGCCAGGTCATAAATTATGGAGGCGGTGTGGACACGGAGTGTGAGAAAACCAATTTGCTTGCACAAAAATTTAAAAATGTATGTTGGAGTGCCCTCGGCGGGCGGCGCAGCAGCTATGCAGCCCTCGTCTGGGCGAGAGGGGGGAGCTGAGCTGGCCGACTTGGGGCCAGGCCCCCGCCGCCGGCTCCTCGGGCCACGGCTCCTGACATCCAGTGTGGGGGGATCTGCTTTCAGGAGTGTGGGCTCTTCTGCACAAGCTGTGACTGGCCGCTCCCGAACCTCCATGTTCCAGCGGAAGCAGGACCCTGGTCGTGGCCTGTCTCCCAGCTCTGGGCAAGTCCTGTGGCCTCCTGTGGCTTTCTAGCCCCAGAACCTGGGGGCGAAGCCAGGCCCAGGGGGCTGGGGTTCCTCCCTGAACAGAGTGTCCCCACCTTCGTGTCCTTGGCGCCGTCTCTGTCTGCTTTTTCATGCCATAGATGTTGTTTTTCAATCAGATTCACTCTGCGGTGAGCTTCGTGGGGCTCAGGCGCAGGGCAGAAAGCGAACAGAGCAGAAGCTTCCCCACCCCTGCCGGCCCCTTGAAAAGCCACTGCTGCCTTCCAACACCCGAAGCTCCAGGGCACAGAATAAAGGCGCCCCCCGCCCCCCACTGTGCCATGGGACTTCACAACTCAGGATGTAACTCGGACAGCGGGTTTGGTGACCTGCTTCCTGCCAAGTGTTTGGAGGGAACCTAGCTTGGGCAAATCCCCAAATTCCTCATTGTCCAATCTAGTATTTTTGATATACTCATCTCACAAGCTTTTATTTGATCTTCAGTTTCTATAGAATCCAAACAGTGGGGCTCCCCTAAAATATGCCTGCAAAGTCGGGGTTTGGCGTGTGAATGAAGGCAGCGAAGTATCCTGAGAGGCGTTCTTCCCCCCACCCTTTGTTTCAAAAGACTTTCTGACTGGCGCTGTGGACTTCTGTGGCCCCCGGGGAACCGTGCAGCGCTTTGCCTCCCTTCCCGACGTTTGGGCTTCTAAGTCGTCTCTTTCCAGGCTTTCCCGCTTAGTCCGTGGGGCTGCGCCTCTGTGAGATGCGCAGACTTGGTTAACGTGCGGAGAAGGCTCAGCCTGCCCTGGGGAGCCGCACCCCGAGGCGCTGGGGGCGGCCCCTTCGCGGCAGCGGGCCTGTCGCACGGGGCTGTGCTGCGTCGGGCTTTGACAGCCTCACAGGAGACCTGCTTGTTCCAGGAGTCCCTGCCAGGGCCGGGGTGCGGCCTCTGCTTCCCATTTCAGTCCCGCTCATCTGAGTTTTATGTGTTTTGAGGCTTTCTGCTCAGACGCAGGCAAGGGGAGCAGCGTCTTGGTGGGTCTGAAATGTCTGCATTTACCACTGATGAGGTTGCGTGCCTTCGAGTTTGGGATTTAGAGTCTGTAGCCGGATAATCAGATGGACTTCTTAGGCTAGCCTTTGAAATCCATCTATCTACCCACCCCCCTCCCTCCTTCCCTCCTCCTCCCCAGCCTCTATCTATGACCTTCAAAGGTTACACAAGAAGCACACATCTATCACAGTATTATGTATGTATTTCTTTTTTACTGTCTTCTTGTCCACACCCTAATATTGAAGGTGTATCTCTTGTAAGCCACACACGGCTGTGTTTTGTCTAATTTCATTTTCTAATTGGACTCCTGAGTGTTTTACGTTTACCATAAGGCCGATCCATCTGGGTAGGCTGTTGTCTTGTCTCTTCATTCTGCCGCCCTCAGCCCTTCCCCTTCTCCTTTCTTAGATTGTTTGGCATTAGTTATTTTTCACTCTTCAGTTATTCCTTCTCTATTAGCTACTAATAAATTCTTTTACTGTTCATTTAATGATTACTCTAGACAATGTTCATTCTTCATTTAACTGACCTCATCTAAAGTGCTTGACAGCTCCTTGGACAAAGCAATGACCTTAGAATCCTTAACTGCATCTACTGCTTTCCCATATTGTGTATGTGTGTTTATTTTTATAATTTACAGGCAGTAAAATTCACATTCTAGAGTGTGGAAGTACAGGCACAGGCAGTAAAATTCATATTCACTCAATCTAGAGTGTCCAGTTTTGACAAGCGCAGAGCTGTTACAAGCTCAATCAAAATACAGACGGTTCCACCACCCCTGCCCCTGAATTTCTTGACACCTCCCTTTACAATCAAGCCCTCCCCAAGCCCTAACGCCTAGAAACCAAATCTGTTCTCTGCCCAGTTTTTACCTTGTTTAGAATGTCATGCAGATGGCGTCGTCCCCAGCAGAGTGTACAGTGTATGGGTACGCACGAAGTGCTTGCCGGATGTCAGCAATGCTTTTAGTATGTCTAAGTATGAATTTTCTTTTTAAGAATATAACTTTACAGTGTGTAACCTGTCAGTCTTCTCCTGCAGGCTATCGTGTATTTTATTTTATGGATGTTTGTGGTTGGACATTTATGTTTTATTGCTGTCTTTGTTATTTCCATAAAATATGCTCTGTGAACATATTCGAGTTAAATCCATGTCCCAATCAAGCATCGGTTACTTTGCATAAATCCAGAGAATTTAATGATTCCAGTTTGTTCATTTATAAGCAACATGGGAGGACCCAAGCGTTCATCTTTTACTTTGGTTAAATCTTGAACGTTTTGATGGATTTCTTGGACTAGTCTCTTTCTTAACTGCTCTTCCTTCCTTTTGCTCATTTTTTGTCACTGTAATTGCTGTTTTTCTTCTTGATTTAACCTCCTGACACTCTCTGAAGAATGTCTACATCCACCCCACACACCTCAAACACATTTTTCTTTTTGTCTACAGATTTTTGCCACACATTTAAAAATCTATCTGATCTGTCGGTTTTGCCTTTAAGCTTTCTCCTGTATTTGCAGTCATGATATTAGTATTCTTCTTTCTTTCATGTCATACGAGTACCGTTTGATTTTATATTTAAATATTTAATTTGCTCTGATGCTTGTCCAAAGCCCCTTAGGAAGGTGCGTGGTCCTGCTGGCTTCCCTGCCAAGAGTAACAGTTAAAACACACTTTCCAGGTCAGCTTATTTTTCAGATGTTAACAGTTGATTTGGATCAAGGAAATACTCTGAATTCTCAAGGCCTTTGTTTCCTTGCTTCTCAAACACCGTCACTGAAAGACGGTAACTTCTGGACTGGCCGGATTAGTGGGGAAACAGACATCCAGGACGCTCAGAGGATGAGGTCATGTGAATTTCATCATGTCAAAACACTGAAACGGCCCCCAACTTCTGAGCCCCAGACCTGGTTTTACCTTTGCCATCGGGAAGTCTAGATTTGCTACTACAGAAATTGCCCAAAGGGAGCATTTCTTTATAATCTGCCCCTTTCTTGTAGCTGCAGGGTGTGACTTTCCTTTCCCTCCCAGACGGCCCGCTCCACGCTCACCCGCTCCGGGGAGCAATGTTGGGGGCCCAGGGACCTCGCCGCTGCTGCGCGGGGTCCCAAGGAGCCCGGCCCAGGCTCTTCTGCTGCGGGCCCCCCACCCCCGAGCCACTCAGGTCTCCAGAATGACATCTGTCAGGAGTACGGTGACGTCAGCCGTTGGGCGCGAGGGCACTGTGGCGCGCATGGCCAGCGGGCTTAGGTGTCCAGGGCGCTTTCGCGTGGCCAGCACCTACTGTGTGCCCGGCCCTGACACGCAGTGTGGCGAGCACACCAGCACCGTGGTGAGCGAGGAAGGCTCCCCCCGCCGTCTCTGCCGCTCGGCCAGAACACCCGGCGTAAACCCATCAGACACCGGGGGCCTCCAGCTGCCCGCTCCTTTTTGTTTTAAACAAAATGCCATAGACTTACATGGGCCTAAAATGCTTGTTTTTCCGAATGTAGTAAATACTTAAGACACGACCTCCACTCCGAGTTCATTGTTTTCTTTCTGAGTCAAAAAGAAACCGGAACACTTGGTGTGTGGCCCCCCAACATGTGGTGGGCCCGGCACTGCCTGCCTGGGCCCTGCAGGCCGGCTGCTTTGCCCCGGCTCTCAGCGAGGATGCCTGCGCCCTGAAAATAGAAAAGAGTCCCCCGCCAGGCCCAGAGGCGCGTGCGCAGGCGGCCGGCTCCTGGCTTAGGGCCGCAGGCGACACGGAGCCACTGCGGGGACTGTGGGCTCTGGCGCTGGAGAGGTGCCGGCCGACGTCTCCCAACGCCAGCCTGTCGGGCCTTTGAAGTCACCGGCCACTTTGAGCCCCGAATAACTGTGATGGGTAAGAGCCGCGCCCCCCGCGGCTCCCTGCGGCTCCCCGCGTCTTTGCCACGGCGCTGTCACATGAATGTTTCATCGGGGTTTTTGTTGCATTTTTCATCACCCACGATGGACGGCGGGTCCTTTCAGCCTGGAGAGGGGATGGGAAAGAACCCTGTAAGTGACTTGAAAATGAGCCGAAGACAGCTCATTTTGATCACTATGAAAGACGGAGTAAATAATAAACGAAGCCCGGGCTGTGGGCATGCCGACTCCCCAGTCAGCGGCAGGGCGTGGGGGCCGTGAGACCCTCCCAGAGCCAAGCCTGGTGGTTGCCACACGCCCCTGCTGCTTGTCCTGGTGTGCCTTTAAAAGATTATTTTCTGTAATTGAACTTGCAGCCAAATTAAGCACATTTATTTAAATAAGAATGTCTTGATTTCAAGTGTAAGCAAAAGGCAGCTTTCCCTGTGTGAAGAGCAGGTAAGCGGGAAGGAGGCAGAGCGGGAGTAAACACGACCTCCAGGCGCCAAGTGCTGCTCTGGGGGTCTCCGTCTGCAGAGGGGAGCATCAGGCCACCCGCCTCTCTAGGCGAGGCCCTTGGGGGGTGGGGGAGCCCGGGAAGGCTCCTCACCGTGCGAGGCCGTGTCATTTAAGACCCTGCTCTGTAACCTTCTCTAAGCTGCAGATGACCTCACTCCGCCGAGAACAGGGAGTGACTCCAGCGATGCTGAAAACGACCCAGCAGGTGCCTGGCTGGAGAGCGGGCTGCTGGCCCCCTGTGCCCCCAGTCCCTGCTCCTGGGGACATGCCCCTCCCCTCGGGACCCGGCTGCTGGGGCCGGCGGGACCCTTCCCAGGCGGCTGACCCCCAGAGGGCCTGAGCACAACTGCAGGCGCCTCCCCGAGAACTTCTCCCAGGGCCCGTGTGGGGGGATAGCGCGTGTCCCCATTTTACAAAGAAGAACACGGAGGCCGCTGACTTCTATTTCCTGGCTGTTTCTGGGCCCCCTCCCCCATTCTGCCAGTAGCAGCGGCACCTGTGGCGCAGGGGAGTCTCCTACCCCCCCCCCCCCACTCGTCTGCGCTGTGTCGGGCTGTCACTTATGATTTATCGGGCAACCTGGTATTTTTAAATCTGCTGCCAAGCGTGAACCGTCTTAAATAAAACCAGCGCTCAGGTCCATTGCCTGCTTCATTTTCTTTGAAATTTTATTTCATCGTTGAAGGGCCTATATTAAAATAATGGAAACCCAAGGCGAGCCCACCACGGCCTCCCGGTGCAGACGCCCACTCGCCTGCGCCGCCTCTGCCTCTCGCAACGGCGCCCCAGGAGCCAGCGCCCAGTCCTGAGTCCACCGAGTGGCTCTGCCTGAGTCCCCCATCTCATGCTAGCTTTGGGGTGCGTCTGTGTAGGCGCAGGGCGGGAGGGGCCCAGGTCTTGCAGGCCCAGCCCGGGAGACAGGCACTAGCTCCCGGGGTCCCGGCCGCCCCGCCCCGCCCCGCCCCAGGCGGTGCCCGGGCCTCAGGCCCAGCAGGCCCGACCTGAGGACGCGCGCGGGGGACGGCGGACGGGCGTGTTCCCAGGACAGCGTGTCCCACCGACGGTGGAAATCCCAGAAAAGTGGGACTTGGAAGGGTGATGAGAAAGATCCCGACATTCAAGCACAGGAAGGGGAGAGGGCCGCGTGGAGAGCCACAGGGGCGCGATGCCCGGCGCCCAGACAGGACAGTCTTGGGGTTCAGCAGGTGCCTCCGGGGGATCGAAGCCGGCGGCGCCTTCTGCGTCTGCCCACGGGCCAGCGGGGGCCAGCGGGGGCCACAGCCAGCAAGCGCGGAGGGCGGAGAGGAGGCTCGGGCTTCGCAAACGCCCTGCGGGGCTGAGGCTGCGCTCCGCCACGTGGGCGCCTCCCCCCGGGGCAGGAAACGTGGCGCCCTGGGGGCGGGGCAGCAAAGATGCCAGTTAGAGTCTGGCAGCCCCGGGGCCTTCCTGCGGGACCCGGCGGGGCTACGGGGCCCTGGTGTCTCGGGGGCCGGCTGGGCGGGGCGCGGGGCACCGCAGGGGTGAGCCTGGGGCGGCTGCGGGACGTCCTGTGCGCCCCGGTCCCGGGCTCCGGACTCCGCGGGGGTCCCGGATGAAGAGGGTGATGGGATGTCCGTCTGGACGGCCGAGGCCCGGGAAACTGGAGGCGGAGGCGGAGGCCGCGCGAGGAGGGCCGAGTGGCTGAGGGTCCGCCGCGTGGGCTCGCTGCGCTGGGGCAGTGGGCCAGGGAGGGGCCCGGGCCGGGTGGCGGAGTTGCACAAAGGAGGGGACCCAGGGGGCATCAGGACAGGGGCAGGGGGGCCACAAAGAATGAATCCCAAGAAGTCCCCTTGAGGGCGCCCTCGCCCTGCCCGGGCTGGGTTGGCTGCCAAGGAGGCGCCATCTCTGCCCCAGCTGGGGCCGCCCCGGGAATGCTGCAGGAGGCACCCTCAGATGGGCTGGGGGCACGGCTGGGGGGGAGAACCGCACTCACCTGCTTCCCCTGCTTCTCCAGAAGCTCCCAGCCGCATGAGCTGGGGGCCGCCTCTGCTGACCTGCCTGTCCACGCCTGGGGGGCTGGGGCGCAGGCCCCCCTCCCGAGCTGCCTCCTGACCTGATGTGTGGCTCGCCCCAAGTCCGTGTGTCTGGAAGACAGAGATTGTGCGTCAGCAGCTCCCTCCCGAGGAGTGTGTGCTGCAGAGAACAGGAATAATTCATGAAGAGGGGCTGGGAAGCGAGGATGTTTTCTCTTTTCTCTTTTAATTACCTCCGAGCCCTGGACTAAGGCTAAACTCTGAGTCTGAACCCAGCCTCGGTGCCTCAGGTCCGCCCTCCTGGTCCAGAGTGGAGAATGGGCTGTGCTTTTTAAAATTTGATCTATAGAAGCGTTTTTGAGAGAACGTGTGTGAGTCCACCAGTAGCTGCCCGCTGAAGGCTCTGCTTCAGTGTAAGTGAAAAAACAGGTAAATACGAAAAGTCTCCATAACACTGTCCTCAATGTTTAAAAAAATACAGTGAGCCCTTTTTACCTTTTGAGTAGATAAATAGATGAGCGATGGTTACGCTTAAGTCTTCACAGCTGTGCATATGGACCAATTTACAGGAGTGGTTTAGCTGGTGTGTGAAGGATACAGGTGTTGGCAAGGGTAGAGAGAAAAGCGAATCCTCGCCCAGGTGGGTGGGATGTAAACTGGTGAGCCCCTAAACACACAGGACAGGGACACCTCAAAACATCAAGAATAGACACGCCACATAACCCACCCACTGTATCTCTAAGGATTTCTCCAAAGAACATGAAAGCCCGACCCAGGGAGAGCCACACACGGTGTCAGCCACGCCAGGCGGTGAAGCCACCAGGTGCCTCGGCAGAGGAGCCACCGAGAAGCAGGACAGGCACAGCAGAATACTACTCAGCCGTGTAAAATGAAAGGCGAAGTCCTGCCTTGGGGGGCGATGTGGAGGGACCTCGAGGGTGTAATGCCAAGTGAAACAAGCCAAAGAAGACAAATGCCAGATGACGTCACTCACACGGGGAAGATGAAGAAATAGAACAGGAGGGAACACGACCAAACTGAGCTCACCTTCAGACCTAGGAAAACAGTGGTTGCTAGACGGGAACTGGGGGCGGGCACCTAATGTGAGGGACAGCTGTGGAACTGTGGAGACGGGCTCCGGCAGGGACGTGACGTAGTCTAACAGAGGCCGGGTTTTAAGTCAGTCAACTGACACCCACAGGATGTTATTAACCAACTTTACAGCAATTAAAAAAAAAAGAAACCAGGAAGCTTTGCATGAATAAGTTCTGGTTAGAATTTATCTTCACATTACTTTAATAGACCTCACCGACTTTAGTAGATTTTCACGTGTCTACTTATTGCAAAGGTAAATTATGGGGCGGGGTAGTTTCTTCTGAACATCTTAGCAACAACTGGCTCTCAGGAAACGTGCCCTGTGATGTGTGGTGTTCTCATCCGAGCCATGCACACGCAGGTCGGGCCCTCTGGTGTGCCCTGGGGGCGGCCAGCCATCGACGGCAGCCTAGAAGCGACGGGGGTGGCCTACCAGCACCATCTTTTGTGGGTGTGCCCTTGTGCCCTGGGCTGAATCAGCAGAAACTCGCGTTGGCTGTCGGGTGCATGAAGATGGCTCTGAATGTCGCGTCCGCTGGCTCAGGGTGGAGGCCTACCCTTCTCCCCGGAAGCTGTGCAGATAGAGTCCACGGCTGCTGTCCAGCAGCTCCACGCCCATCCAGTGCTTCGGGGTGCTGAAGAAGAAAAAGCTTCTCCAAAGCACTGGGATGTCTGGATCAGATACCACATGTGCATGTAGAAAAGCTGAGCTGGAGCGAGTTAGGGGTGAGGTCAGGCCGTTTTCTGGGCAATTCAAGGTAGAAGTAACTTTTTGACAAGTTTTGAGTCTGAACGGTCAGTAGGTGGTTATTAGACCTTCCTGAATCTACAGCAATGTTCAGAAAACCGTGGCTGAGGGCAGACCTGGCCCACGGGCCCTGTTCTTATCAATAAAGTTTTATTGGGACACCTGTGCCTGTGCATTGAGAAGTGAGATCCATGTGGCCACAAAGCCGACACCTGTACTCTTCTAGCCCAGTCACGGGGGGCAGGGTGCCCATGCCTCGTTTGAGGCACCTTTGGTGGACGCTCCACGCAGCATCAAACATACGAAGCTGTATGGGCAGCTGAGTTCCAAAGCAAACTCTGTGCCATACGCATTGCGCACTTCGGAAGCTTTGGGGGAGCTTGCTCGTGGCCGTGGGGCCCGCCTCCTTCACTGCTGGTTATGAAATCTTGGCTGTGTCTGTGCATGTGTGTGATTCTCACACGACCACTCTCCCCAGCTAGTTATTTGCAAAAGTAATAAAATACTCATGAAAATTTCATGAGTACCAACTGAACAATGAACAGGAGAACAAAGTGTGGTATCTGGTAGATACTTCATCAGGCATTTATTAATGTTGAGCTGGTTCCTTTGTGCATTTTGAAGCCAATGTTTTTTCCCCAGATTGCGAACACTTGCATAGAATTTGCTCTCCCAAATTCATCCTCAAGTCTATCTACTTGCTTAAAAAGGTTTCCACTAGAGATGGCAGCGCCGGAGCTGGTGGTGAGAACAGTTGTCTCCATCGGAATTCACGGTTCCTTGTGAACCAAGTCTGACTAATGGTGATGAAGAAGGTGGTAAAACAGAAATTGTAAATATTTTGGGGGGAAATGTGATGTTATTAAGAACATCAGCCTCCAAATTACTGGGCGGTCTAAAGATAGCTGCAGCCTCATAAGTTAAATATTTTGTCAATCTTGGTTTCCATTTGTATGACAAGTTCATTGCTTTTATGAAGCTTTTCATAGGAGCTGTTTGCTTTGCTCATTTTTATGACTTACCAAACAGACGAGAGCTCAGTTGTTCAAACTTTCCCAATGAGATATTAACTTAGGACACCCCGCTTTATGTGCCCGTGGAGCCGGATGGCCTCGGTCCCCTCAAGGATGGAGCGTGGTGGCTGCCAAGCACTCAGGGAAGACTTGGAAAGGCTGCTTCGGAGACTTCAGCCCTGTCTGGCTTTCTTCGCACCTAAAATGCTGCGTGGAAGGCAAAACAACCCTGCCGCACAGGAGGCGGAGACAGAGTCTGGACTACAGAGCAGAAAAGAGCTGGCCCTTTGGCTTTCACGCTCCCCGGGAAATCTGACATGAGCCCGAGGCTGCAGAAACTGCTAACTGCCCTGATCTCGGTTATTTCTTCCCTGACTTTGCAGCCTTCCCGATGCGGGTGCCCCTCTCCCTCGCAACCAGGTAGGGAAGCTGACTAAGTTCTGGCCAATGGGAGTTAACTCCAGGAAGTGCCCCTGCGGCTGGCATGTGTGCATCTCTTCCCCCACCCCCTTCTGCTGGCTGGAACAACAGTGTGATGGCTGGCGCTGGGGCAGCCATTCTGGACACTGGCAGGAGCACAGACGCACCTGTGATGGCTCCAGCGGTCCCGCTGGACCCTTCTCTGGAGCATCTTCCTTTGGACTGAAAATGAGGGAGAATTAAATCTGCCTTGTTTAAGCCACTGCTGCTTTGGCTTTTCTGTCACGTGTGGCCAAATCTAACCTTAACTGATACAAATATAGGCCCAAGAGGAGTGCGCAGCCCAAGTGGCAGAACTAAGGCAGGTGGCACTGGCTTAGTGGATGCAGTCAGTGGCAGGGACTTAAATGCTGTGGGCCGGAGCCCCGGAGCCCTGTTCAGGCAGAAGGGGAGCTTCTGTAATGACGGTCTCCTGTGGCTTTGTGAAAAGCAGCCTGTGTTCTGAACGAGGATCAAGGCACGGAGCGCAGGAGGAGCGCATCAGCTGCTGCTTGCCGCCTCTCCGAACCCAACAGGGGCGCCGCGGGTGAGGCTCCCGCCTGCTGCTGGGCCGCATGAAGGGCCGCACAGCGGTGCCGCCGGAGCCGCGCTCAGCCTGCGCCAGCAGCTGAAGTTGGCGGAGAGCTGGGTAATTTGGAACCTTGCAGGGTTGAAAAATCAACTGCTGAGACTCTCAAAACCACATCAGTCACTGGAGTGGCTTTCTGCAAAGCTGCACACTGAGCAGAAAACAAAACCAGTGTCCATCCTGCCACGTGTGCGGCGGCCCGGCGGGCGGGGGCCCTCGTGCGGAGCGCGGGAGGCGATGAGGAGAGGCCGCGGTGCTCGGGCTAGGGCCTCTCTGGACAGAGCAACTGCCCGGTGTCACCTCGGGTCCCTCCTGCCAAAGGCCCCACAGCCCTTGCTAGCTCCTCGTCCACCCTGGCTCCCGACCCCTCCCGCCCCACCCGGCCAGAGGGTCCCTCCACCCCAGGGGACACCACACCAGCGGCCAGCACAGCCCACACCCCGCCCCAGCCCCGGGGCAGGCCAGGGCGCCGGGGCCAGGCCAGCCGCTCCCTCAGCAAGAGGAGCCGGGCGCTCAGGCCCCTCCCATGGCCCCGCAGGTGGCCCCAGCCCCAGGGACGTCATGGGGTGTGCCCACCCTCTCCCGGCCCCCCGAGCTGAGGTGGCCTCCTGGGCGCAGGCACAGCCGACTCGCAGGCCCTGTCCAGGGCTGCCCCCGGAACATGGCTCAGGCCTGGTCTGCTCTGTCCAGGGGTGTCCCGCCTCCTGCCCGAGTGCCGGCCGGGGAGGGCTGAAGAGCTGACCCCAGCCCGGGCGCCTCTGGTCCCTCCCAAGGCCAGTGAGGGGAGGAGCTCGGTGCCCGCGGGGCAGCCCCGGCCTCCGCTCCCTGTCCTGGCCATCCTCCCCTGGGGCTGGACTTCGGTTTGGGCCTTCGTGGGCAGTGGAGTGGGGGGTGGGGGTGAGTTCTGCGATGCTGTGACTCCTGCCTGCCCCTCTCCCTGGCGGCTGGAGGCGGGTCTGGGGCGTGAGCCCCCCATAGAGCACTGTGGACAAGCCCGCCCCCTGGCGGTCAGCCCTGGCACCACAGCCACGGAGGGAATCGGGAACCAGCATGTGCGCGTCTGGGTCCCAGGCAGGGGCGCACCCAGGGCCCAGGAGGCAAAGGAGAGGGGACTGTGGGCTCCAGCGACAGCGAGAGGCATCTCGGGGCCTCAGTGTCCCCTGTCTCCCTCGGGTCCCTGTGCCTAGCTTGCGGGCCACGCTCCTCAGCCCCCGAGACTGGCGGCGGGTCTTGTGCCTGGACCTGGCCGCGGCGCGTCCTAACACGTGCTGCCCCACGCAGGCGCTCGGGCGGGCCCAGGGGCGCGAGCCTGCACCGCCGTCCAGCTGGGGGCCGGAGCGCGCCAACCCCCGCCCCGCCACGGGAGACGCAGGGCCGGCAGCGGTGCGCGCTGGCCGCGGGTCGAGGCCCAGTGGCTTTGCTGGGCTTCGCCTCCAGGCCTCGGAGGACCTCCTTCAGCCCTGTGTCCCCGGTCCTGGCCTGCAGGGTTGGGGACAGCTGTGTGCTCTAGGGGAGAGGTTACGGGGCAAAAGGTCGCGACGGAAGACTTGAGAACTCCAAACCGGCCTCTGGAACCGGCCCAGTGTGGGCAGGTGCCGCAGCTCAAGGCTGTCCCCAGCCCGCCCGAGGCCCTGGTCTGAGCTGGGAGAGGCTAAAAATACCCTGGCGGTGGGCCGAGGGCTTAAGTTCAAAAAGCACTTTCCGAGGGCAGCGTGGGCGGAGACAAGGATGTGAGGGGCCCAGGCCGGGCGCCAGGCAAAGGCCAGCCAGCCCCGGGGCGGCTCAGCCCAGTCCCTGCCAGGGCTTCCCTAGCGCCTGAGCGCGAAGAACCGCGCTCGGTGCTCGCCTGGGCCGGGGAGGCTGTCACGCCCGCCGCCCTCTCAGCTTCACCTTCCGCCAG
>PVIJ01011957.1:31697-52245 GCA_004024925.1 Scalopus aquaticus
GGGGGGGCGCCCTGCGGTCACGCAGCAGCCCCGTGTCGTGTCCAGGGTGGAAACCCCCTGTCCTCGTGGACCGGGAGAGGGGACTCAGTCCGACAGCCGTCCACACGCGGGCGGGCCCACCATGGGGTGCAGTGGGGGCCCCAGGGCGCAGGACCCTGGGGCTTTGCCGCCTCGGGCTTCTGTGGCCCTAGGGACTCGCTGCTGAGAGGCCCGAGACCAAGGCCGGCGGGGCTGCCCTGGAACCTGCTCTCCGCGAAGACAGCGCGACCCGCGCGTCAGCCCCACGGCGCCACAGGCAGTTCGGGGCCGCGTCCCTTCGCCAAGTCTGCTCGCCCCGTAAACGATCCCTCCGCAGACGCCCCTGAGTCAGGTTCAGGGCCGGGGCCCTGCGATCAGCCGTGATTAAAGCGCTCTGGCGGGCGCAGGCGGCACCATCGACGGCCAGCGCAGCGCCGGCTTCCGCCCCCTCCACTCCCGCAAGCCCCGAGATAGCTCGGCAGGAGGGCTTTAGATCAAGTTTGGGGGGGCGGGTCAGCGCAAGCTGTCCTCTGGGGGGCAACGGCCTTCCGGGTCCGAGGGAGCGGGCAGCCCAGCGCCTCCTGGGCTCCCGGCCATGCCAAGGCACGAGGGCTGCCGCGCCACCCCCGGGCTGCGGCCCGAGCGCTCTCGAGTTGAGGAACCCTCCCTGCTGCCCTCAGCGGAGGGGCAGGGCCGGGGCCTTCCCAGCCGTGCGCTTCTGCCGTAAGTCTCCCGCGAGTCCCCGCCTTCCCCGCCAGCCAGGGGGCCCTTCATGGCGCGGGGGTGACGCCCCTCCAGCTTGTGCCCGCGCTCTCTCTGGCAGGGGTCGTTTGGGGCCACACGTGGAAATGACACATTTGGGACATGTCTCTGGATATACTGGGTTAAAAAAAGCATATTCTAAAAATTAATTTCACGCTGTCCTCTTACTTTTTTAACATGGTTATTATAATGAAAATTATTTAAAAAAATAATTTTAAGAAAGGTAGTAACCGGCACAGCTGCGGGAAACGGCAGGCTGCGGCTCCGCTCTGGAATCCCCGCCCCAGACCCCTACCAGCAAGAGGTCCTCCTCGCGCTTCTCACAGGTGCCGAATCCTACAAACCACCGAGCACGCTGGGAACGGCTGACATAGCTTGTTGGCTGCGGTTCCTGGACCCCACCTGGGAAATTGCTAAAATGCAAATTCTCAGGCCCCACCCCAGACCCACTGAGTCAGGAATTCGGGGCAGGGGCCAGCTTTCAGGTGATTCTGATGCTCAGTAAGGGGGAAACTCCAGTTCACAAAATCAAGGGGGCTGTGACCTTGCCTTGGGGGGTGGCCTTGCCCTAGGCAGGGGAGGGGTGTGGGTGTGTGGGGGCAAGAGCAGCAGTTCTGGAAGATGAGCTTTAAGACCAGAGGCCCCAGCACAGCGCCCCGGGAAGGGCGGGATGAGCTTTGATTCTCTAGGAAAGCAAGACCGTGACAGATACAGGGCGGGTCTTCAGAAACGGGGAAGTGGCTGGATTTGCTGGAAGGGACCGGAAGCAAAGAAAGCCAGCCCACAGTACCGGGTGCAACGGAGCCTGTTGGGCCTGGTTAGTAATGGCTGGGGGCGCACACGTGGTCAGCGGCGAGCACACGGCATCGTTGCAGCTTTGTGTCTTTGTGGCTGATGAGTGAAGACCCTGAGGAGAGGGGGCAGAGTGGGAGCGGCAGACACCTGACTTCATACCCTGGAGGTGCAGGCCTGTGGCCTCCCACACTGACCTTCAGGGAGGAGGACGTGACCTTCAGGCTGGGGACCCGTCCAGGGCAGGGGCAGGCCGCGAGTGCTCACCCCGGGAGTTGATCTTCGCAGCCTGAGGGGTCGGCTGGAGGCTGCGTTAACCAGCAGCCACCGCCACCAGCTCCAAAGCGTGAGATACACACAGAGTTTTGTCTCCACTGCAGGGACAGACTTCAAGGTCGTATCTGAATAACAGAAGAAAAAGCAAACAAACCACCCTGCCAGTTTCTGAAGAGGCGCCACCAGGCCCCCATGGGGCTGGAGGACTCAGGGAAAGTGGTTCTAACCTCGGCGTTTGAACGACTCCCAAGAAAGACAATCTACTAGATGACAGATTGGATTTGAGGCCCAGACCAAGGGGATTAGCAGCTTCTGGGGCAGCTTCCCAGAGAAAGGCCGATCTGGGGTCGCCCTATGCCCTAACTCGAGGTGGGAAGTGTGGCATCGCGGCGTGACAGGCGAGGAGGCCCGCTGAGAGCCACCGAGGGAGCAACCTCGGGGAGGTGGACAGAAAGCCTCGGCCTGGCAGACCCGCTGCTGAGTCTGAGAAAAGCCTGTTGGGGCTTGTTAAGAGATTGACGTGTGGACAAAGACAGAGCCCTGGGCTGGTGACACGCTGTGGGCGCACCTGTACGATCTCACCCACACAGGGACAACCTCCAATACTTCCAGTACTTGCTCCCAAGTTGCCAGGTCCGCTGTTACGGCCCGTGATGGGCGGTCACTCACCTTGACCATGATGACCCCGAGTCATTAAGGAAGGCTCACCTGTGAGCGGCAGGTGCTGCTCAGGTAAGAAATCATCCCATCCCAGAAGGCGAAAGTTACAACCAAGTAAACACCCCTTCCCTCCCTGTCTATTCTCAGATAAGAGCTGAGACAGGCGTGATGCCTGCCCCGGGCAGCTGCAGTTCTGGGGGTTGCCCGGCCCAGCCACCCAGACTGGCCCCTAAAGAGCAGTTCACAGGCGCTGGTCCCAACCCTCCCGCCTCTGCCCCGAGGGGCGCTGCCTCTTCCTCCGCAGACCGCCCCGCGCCGTGTGCGCCCGGTGCCCGGCGGGCTGAGCTGGCGGGCGAGGGCCCCTCAGTAACACGGGCCAGGAAGGGGCAGCTCAGGGCCCGCCTGACCGCCCAGCGCCCGCGGGCCAGTCCGCGCCCAGCCAGGAGGACGCGAGCAGGACCCCGCCGGCGTCGGGGGGCTTCGCGAACCCGCCCGCACCTGTCCCAGCCGCGTCCCGGCATGTCGGCAACGGTGAAGCTCCGCGGCACTGCAAGTTCCTTATCAATAAAACGGGGCGGAAACGACTCCTGGGGTGACGAGGATTCGACTGGGGGAACACACACTTCCAAGCCGTGTGCTCGGTGGGCGCGGCGAGTGCAGCGCGACTCAAGCCCCTTCTCTCTTGGGAACCTCCCTCCCCTTCTCCGCGAGTTTCCGGTGGGACCGTTAATCTGATTGCCTCCTGCACCCCGAGCTGACCAATCAGAGTAGCCCATTGCTCTAGGGCTCGGTGATTGGCCCACCTGTGGCTAGGGCCAGCCAATGAGAGCCTTTGGCGGGAGGCGCTGGAGCCGCAGGGCTCGCGCCTCCCCTGGTCTGGGCGGGGTGCAGCCCCTCGCCCTGCGGGTGCTCCCGCGGTGCCGCGGGCGGGTGCTGGGCGCGCCCCGAGTGCGGGTCTCCGCTGAGTTTCTCAGTTCCGTGATCCGGCGTTCACCCAGCCGCCCATGCTGTTATTCCTGGTTTTGCCGCTGTGGATGGCCCCTCCTTCACCTCCTTCCCGTCCTCACCTCCACCCAGTGCTGCCTTCCTGCCAGCGCCTCGTTTCTGTTGCTTCCCATCCTGGATCCCAAATTCGTCTTCATCTTTTGTCCATTTAGGGTCCAATATCCGTTCATTTTCCTCACATACCTGAAAGAAGGCCCCCCGGACATCAAGAACCACGACGGAGAGCCCCTCCCAGCCCCTGGGGCGCACAGCTCCCTTGGAAGAGGTTGCCCCGGGAGGCGTCCAGCGTCGTCCGGCCCCAGTCCGGGCCACACTGCACACTGCTGGCTCCTGCCGCCACACACCTCGGGGTTCATGTCAGTGAAACCGTTTTGTTTTCACGTATCACAACCATGAGAACCAGCCTGGGTTTGTTTCCCGGCCAGGTGTGTTTTGAAAGCTGTGGCTGGCGTGGCCAAGGCCTGCGGCCCGGACCCGGCAGGCGAGTCTGCCACGTGAGAAGCGCCAGCACAGAGGTGGATAAACGGTGAGGGCGGCCTGCTGGCCGGTCTGTGGGTCTGGCACGCCAGGGCTCCGGTGAGCCATCACAGGCGACGGCTGCCGCTTGCTTGCTGGGGGCTCTGGCACGGTGGGTGGACTTATCTGCCAGTGGGGGGTGTTGGCCATTGACAGGACTGAAATATTGTCCTTCGAGGAGTAGGGATGGATTGGCCCGTTGCTCTTCCCATGGTCTCAAACCCAGGAATCGTCCGTCCGAGCCATGGAGGCGTGTTTCGTGGCCGGAGGGGAGGCCTGAGTTGAGGTTTGCATAGGACCTTCAGCGGGGGGTTGTCTGCGGCCTTTGGGGGAAGCAGGCAGCTCAGCACCAGGCACCGCTGCCAGTGTCACCGTCCTCACTGTCCCCAAGGGCAGACGTCTTCCTGAGGCGACTGGCAGCAGGCCAGCGGAAGTTGGCCCCTCCTTACCTGGGCTGCGAGGTGGGCTGGCAGCCCCCACGCAGGGCCCCACGTCCAGCTGCACGTGTCCAGCGTCTGGCCCCCCACCCCCTGCGCTCGGACCCACCTGCAAGAGCTTTGCTGTGCGCGGTGCTGGTTCACTGTTGGCTTTACCGAAAAATCAGCTAATTTTTCCTTAACATAAAGGCCTCCCGACCCCTCCAAGGGGAAGCGAGCATGCCAGCTCTCAGCGGACGGAGCCATGAACAGCAGGACGCGAATGTGCTGGGCACAGCTGGCTTCCGGCTGGCCTGTGAGGGGCTGGGCGTCGCCACTGTCTGTGGCTCAGCGTGAACACGTGTGAGGGGCAAAGTCCCCACAAGGACCAGTCGCCAGGCCGGGGCTTGACGCCTTCAGCTGTCTGACGTGCTGGAAGAGGCACAGCTGTGGGCACAGTGACAGGGTCGGCGGTTTCGGGAACTAGGGGGCGGGAGCGGGGAGCAGCACAGGGGATTTTGGGGGCAGCGAACGGCTGTGCTGCTCTGAGGGGCCTGTGTGTCGTTGGCCCGCGGCCCCCAGGGCGCACAGCACCAGGAGTGACCCAGATGACCACGGTGGACGGTGGGTGGTGACGACGCGGTGTGGGTTCATCAGCTGTTGGGGTGTCGGTAGTGGGGGGTGCTGCGCATGTGGGGAAATCTTTGTGTTTCTTGCTCAATTTTTATGTAAACCTTAAACTGCTTTCCAAGCGCTCTGTCTCTGATCGGCTGGCGCTGCGGCCCTGGCTCCCAGCAGAGGTTGCTCTTCTCTGCTGTAACCAGAGCTCGGCGGTGCCGGCGACGCCTTGAAGACAGACAAGCCCTGGCCTGAGGCCCTCGCTCTGTCACCCAGGCCCGAAGGCCACCGGGGAAACGAGCGCCTCTCCATGTAGCTGTCGGCTCCCGGAGGCCCCTCTCCAGCGCAGGGGTGCCTCCTGCCCTGGGTGCCACTTCCCTGGCTTCGTGTCTGTGGTACACCGTGTGTCCGCTTCAGAGCTGAAGAGATGAGGTCTCAGAGGTTGGGCCCCGGGGCTGCACCCCACCCCACGCACCCTGGCTCACGCCTGCAGAAGCTGGTTGCGGGGCCGCTGCACCGTGTGCAGAGATCCCGGCCGGCTGAGGTGGCAGAAAGGGAGGTGAGGCCTTGGCGGGGTGCAGGGCCAGGGGAACACCAGGGAATGGAGGGGAGGCAGACGCCAGCACCCCGCCTGGGGTGCGGCGGGGACAGGGTATTGCTCTCAGGTGAAGGGAGCGGGCACCGGGCCCTGAGGTCTGTCTGCTTGAAGGCGGGGCCTTGAGCAAGCCTGTGGGCTGCCCACGTCATCTGCCGCCCTCTGGGCCGGGAGGTCTTGATTGTGGGGTCCCTGCGGGCCTCTCATGACAGAGAGGAAGTCACTCCCCTGGCACCCCCCGGGCTCAGGGCGCCATCACCAAGGACAGGGCTGGCGGTAGCCCCAGGCCTGCAGCGAGCCCCGCGGTACCCACGAGGGGCCGCTCCAGCCAGGCAGGCTGCCTGCCGGCCACCGGGAACCAGGGTCCCGGCCTCCAAGTGGGCGTCGCGGGCACATCCCGGCCCCTCTCCCCGCAGGCTCCTGGGGGATGGCCTGGCAGTCGGGTGCCGTGAGCAGGAAGGGGGTTGGCGACCCCCAGCATGGCAGCCTTCTGCCCACGGGCAAAGATGGGTCACCTGGAGGTGTCTTCTGACAACAGCTCCATGAAGTTGGCCCAGGGCACTCGGCCTCCCGGAAAGAGCAGGCGGAGGGGTGCTCGGCACGGCACTCAGGAGGGCTGTGGAAACCTGCCCCGTGGCCTCTGAGGGCTTGGCGGGCCACGGGCATGGGCGCCACCACTGGCCAGGGACATGCCCTCGGCTTCAGCTTCCCACAGGCCCACAGACACTGCTGGGCCCTCAGGCTGCCCGCAGCCGTGGGGCGTGGCCGGGAGCCCAGGCCGCTCGGCGGGACGGGACCAAACATGGAAACGGGGCAGAGCAGCTGGCTCTTTCCTTAGGAGTGAGCGGGACTCCGCTGCCCGGACACCCTCCCCGCCTCGCCCGGCTTTGTCTGCCAAACAGAGGCGGACACTCTGTTTCGAGACTGAGTAAACTCTGTGATCCTGAAGGCAAACACACAGGCGCCAGCACAAACAGGCCCTTGTGTTCTGCGGCCTCGCCGTGAGGAGCAGTGGCGGGCGGCGGGGCCGGCCCAGGCAGGCGGCTTGCCGGCTCACCCTTCACCGATTGAGTCATTCATTTGTTCGTGGATTTGTCCCTCGTTTGCTCGCTCTTCAGCGACGTGCAGCTTGGGCTGGAAGTTGGAATGCTTGCTTCGCATTGCCTTGGTTTTATGTCGAAAGCAAAGACGGAGGCGAGTGTGGGTGAGTGCCGAGCACGACGTCCCCGTGAACAGACACCCCCACTGCGGGAGCCCCACGGCGAGGTCGCCACGACCCCTCAGCAGAGCCAGCTCATCGCGTCCCCCGAGGTGCCCCGCTCGCTTCTCCGTGTCCCATTCTGGCCTTGGGCTCATCCGCTGAGGGCGCTTTGTCCGGGTGTGGCCTGGAGATGCCGGGGGTGCAGGTGCTCCCGGCAGCCGGCCGGCGAGGGCTGAGCCGCAGGGAAGCCGGTCTCCCTCCTGCCTTCTCCAGCCTCTGGTGGGGCTGGCACGGCAGGCGGCCTCGAGCAAGCCCTGGGGGGGAGACACAGGTGCTAAGGCCCGTGTGGACCTTGTTTAGTCTTATCCACAGCTGTGGGGGGCCCAGCGACACCCCCTCCTCCTATTCACAGGGCCCACTGAGCTCTGCCCAGTGAGCTCGGCAGCGTCACTTACCATCCCTGGGCCTCTGTCTGTCCAACTGAAACCTGAAATCAGGGTTCTGGCGCCCGTTTCCAGATCTGGGGTGCAGGCACGGAAGTCTGAGTGGCTCTCGGTCTGGGAGGGTGAGCTGCGGGGCTCCTCTGACTTGCTCCCCCACACCCCTCTTCCGTGCTCCTGTGGGGCCGCGGGGGCCAGAGGGCAGCCCCAGGCCACGCCCATGATCGTTGGCAGAGACCCCCCTGGCCCTTTACGGCTCAGGTTCAAATCTCAGCTCCGCCAGCTGTGCTGTGCACCTGCGGGCAGCTTACTTAAACTCTCTGTGCCTTAGCAGCCTCTGCAAATTGTGAGGCTGACCCTCCCCCACACCCCAGGTCTGTGACTGGACAACTAGCTAGTTACTACGGAAGAGTATACAAAAGTCGCGAGGTGCAGAGTCTGCGATGCCTCTGCCCGCCCCGGCTCTAGGGCCTCCCGCCCCCGTGGGTCAGCCAGCAGCGGAGGGGAAGAAGCGCCCAAGTTCTCTCTGCAGGAACCACCGGCGCCCGCACTCCCGCGAGCGGCCGGCAGGTGGCAGCAGCAAGCCGGGAACAGCGGGGCGCCGCGGGCGGAGGCGCAGCCCCTCTGCAAAGCCCAGTCCCGGGGTTTGCTTGCTGTGTTAAGAGATCTCCAGCGGGGCGGCCTCCCTCTGAGCGGGAGTCGAAACAAGGAGTCTGAGGCTCCACTCGCCTCCCTCCGGAGGCCGCCGGCCCCTGCGGGTGACCGCTGGATTGGAGGGCGGCCCTGTGGGTGACAGCAGGAGCTGCCCCACGAGCTGGGGCCTGGGGGGCATCGGGGTGAGAGCTGGGGTGGGCTGGGTGCCTCCCTTGCTTAGGAGCCGGCGGAGGAGGGGCGCTGGAGGGGCGTGGCTGGGGCCCTGGGGCGGCTCCACCCACAGGAAGGGGGCGGCGCCTGCGTGGCCAGAGCAGCTGCTCCTTGGGGCTCGCCCGCCCGTCCAAGGCCCGCGGGCTTCCCTGCGCCCTGGCCCTGTGCCCGCCCCTGCCCGCCCGCCGCTGCTGGCTGGGAGCGCCCTGGAGCTGGCGCCTCTGAGCCAGCAGCCGCGGCCCCGCAGCGCCCCTGCCCTGCCCCAGCTGACCTGACTCCACCGGGGCCAGGGCGGGCAGGAGCCGGCTTCTTGGGGCACCTGCTGACCTGTCTTGGGGCCGTGGCCGCCGCAGCTCCCGCCAGGACGGGCGTCCAGGCTCATCTGTGGGGGCCTCGGGGGGGCCATCGGGGGGGTCTCTGGATTCCCGCTCACACAGACGCCCCTCGGGGGCTTCACCGCGCTGATGCGCTTGGAGCTCGCCAGGCCGGGCTGCCAGGGAAGCAGCTGTCAAGATGGGGGGGCGGCGCCTGGGGGTGAGGGGGTGGCCAGGCAGGGGCTCCCCGCCCCATGTGCACCCCCACTGACCGCAGGTGAGAGCCTCGTGGAGGTGCTGGGCGGGGGAGAGGCCCCTGATGCCCCCGCGGCAGCCAGAGCCCAGGTCAGGCCCCCAGGCCTGGTCAGGTGTCTCTGCCCCGCTGTGTGGCTGCCTGCTGGGGGGCCGAGTGCGGAGTCCCCCAGTGCAGCGCTGCAGAAGGGGCTGTGGGGCCCCAAGATCTATGGCCATTTGGCCAGAAGTGCCTGGGCCTGGGGCCGGGGCCTGGGGGAGGACCCGGCGTCTGAGCGCCTCTGGGGCGCGCACCCCTCTCTCGGGGCCCTCCCAGCAGGCCTGGGGCCGAAGCGCGGCGGCCTCTGCTCACGCACATGTCCGCCGCGGTCTCCGACTGCCCCTCGGGTCGCCCAAGGGACCCTGCTGGTGCGAGCTGACCTGCCGGCCGCCGGCCTGACTCGCCCCCAGCGCAGGCAGCTGCGGCGCCGTGTTCTCGTGCAGCCAAGCTCACGTCCCAGGCAGAAAATCTGCTCAAAAGAGAAAATGCAGGAGGCCATTTGCCAACACTGAAACAAAAGCAGAGAGGCAGGGCGGGGAGGCCAGGTGCGGGGGCAGGTGCGTCCAGTGGATGCCTGGGGGCGGCCGGGCACGCTCGGGGCTCCTGGCTTGCGCTGGGGGCTGCTCCTCTGCTCCCCCCTCCGGCCTCCCCACACTCCAGCGCCCTGCGGGAGCCAGGCTGGCGGCCAGGAGCACGGGCAGCCCGGGGCTCAGCGTGGGGGTGGGCCCGAGCTGCCACCCACGGAGTGCAGGGACGGCCGGCGGCGTCCTCGCTGGACGGGGACAGCGGGCCCCGCTCCTTCTCCACCACCTGCTCGGGGGACGCGCCTCTCTGGTCTCCCGCTGCTCCGCTCGTCTCTGCAGCTTTTCCTCCCCGCAGCAGCCAGGGGAGCCTCTGCTCAGTCGACCTCACATTGCTGCCCAGCTCAGGGCGCCCCGCTGTGCTGCTCCCCGACCCTGCCTGCCCCCCACGCAGGGCCGCCGCCGCCAAGTGGCAGCCACACCCCGGCTGACTTTCTGGGTCTCCAAGGGCCAGGCGCCCCTACCGCGGGCCTTGCACAGGCCCTTCCGCCTGCACGCCCGCAGCCTTCTTTCCCACACTGTGTGTGGCCGAGCCTCTCCCCGCATCACTCCTCAGGGAGGACCATCAAAACCCGCGCCCGACCGCCCACCCAGCGAGCCGGCGTGGCTCGGCGGCTGCGGGTCGGCTGGCTTGCCCCCCTCTACCTCTACCCCTTTGGGCGTTCTGTGGACTGATGCCTGGCACACAGTAGGCGCTTGTTTGTCGGAACACTCGGGCAGCTCGCCCTCTCAGCCTCAGGCTCGGCCACCAGAGGGACCCCCTACTCCCAGCGCCTGCTGAGCCCTCTGTCCCTCGGCGCCTCCGTCTGCCGCGCGACCCGCAAGGTTTGCTGAGCGGGAGCGTCACGGCCCCTCACAGGTCCAGAGACGCCCGTGCCGTCCACCGCCGGTCTCGGGGCTCGAGAGCTGCAGAGGGCCTGGGGTGCTGCTAGAGGCTGCAGCCTGCACACTTCTAGCAACTGGAGCGAGGGGCGACTCACTGGCCCGGCCGAGGCCGAGTCTGCCACGCCCTCTGCGCCCCAGGAAGCCGCCCTCCCCCTCTCGGATGGGCCGGTGATCCCCCTCCTGCCTTCCCGTGACCCCCCAGCGCCACGCGGCTCATGTTTAATTATGAGGCTGCGGATGGCAGGGCATTAATTACAGGGCTGAGGCCGTGTTACCGCGAGAAAGTCAGTGCTCACGTAACTTGACTTGCTTCAAGAGGGAGAATTATTTTTTTCCTGATCTCAAACATAATGCCAGGGAAACCGGCAGAATCACACAGAGGAGCTCAAACTAATGAGCTTCAGTTAAAAAATTAATAACCTTCCTACATGGAGAAGATCGGAGCCTCCCCTTCTGGAGCCTGGACGGCCCGGCTGCGCTGGGGGTCGGGGCAGGGGGCTGCGGCGGGGGCGGGAGCCACGGGGGCGCCGCCTCGGGCAGGCCGGCTCTGCAGTCGTGCAGAGCTAAGAATAGGGGGTGGCTGGTTTCTAACCGCACAGAGCAAAGTGTTTCTTGGCAAGGCTTTTGTTTGGCTGCAAGCAAACACACCCGATCCAAAGGGGGTGGGGAAAGCTGGCGCCTCTTGGCTCGTGAACAAGCACGAACCAGGCAGACAGTATCAGCCATGGCCTGTTCTCTGCTCGTTCCGGCTCCAAGGCCTCTGGGTGCCTCTGCCCTCTCCTGGTCACAGCCACCCTGGGGAGTCTCCATGCCCGTCCAGGCCCGTCAGGTGGGAGAAGGGCGCACACAGCATGTGAGGCGGCTGCAGCCCAGCAGGCCCTGTGGGGGCCGAAGTGGCCATGCCGGCCAGAGTCAGCGCCCTCAGTCAGCTCTGAGTGTGGCTCAGCACCTGGCTGTGCATATGCAAATGCTTGCACAGGAGCAGCTACAGTCTCGTGAATGTCCACATGTGCACAGCCCGCCCCAGTGCACACACATGCATTTGCATGCACCCCAAATCAGCCCCCCACGTTCGTGCACTCATGTGTCCGTGCATGCACACATATGTGCACTCCTATGTGCACCCACAAGTGCCTGACTGTGCACACACGTGTTTGTGCGTTGTGCGGACACATATGCACACGTCTCTGTGTGCCCACACACGTCTGCATGCACATTCATACATGAGCCCACACTGCACGTGTCTGTGTGTGCACACACATGTCCACACTCCTCCTCCCATACATGTGCAACATGCATTTCTTATGTATCCACAAGTGCACGTGGGTGTACATGCAATGTGTGTGCGCGCCTCTGCACGCACACACGTGTGGGAGAGAAAGTGGGCCCGCACAGCCAGCTCCGGAGGGCGGGGTGGAGGCAGCCAGCAGACCCAGGGTGCCGTGGGGGGTGTCCACGACCCGCCAGGCCGCTGCGCGCAGTTCGGGGCCCCGCAGACCGGGAGGAGCTGAGGGTCCAGCCCCCCTTCGAGGGGTCGTCTCGCAAGAGGAAGGGAGGCCTGTCGGTCCCTAGTGGGAGGGCGCCCCCCAACACCATCAAGGGGAGCGACGGGCTCAGCGCTCGGACTTGGGGTCGGGAAACCAGGGCCGGCCTGTGGGCGCCTGGGTGCTTTCTGGGGTGTGTTCTCCCCACTTCCCTGGAAATGGGGTGACTGGGCCCAAGGGCACCCCCTACTTTCACACCGCCGCACCCACGGCTCCAGGCGTCCTTGCCGAGCTGCGGAGAGGGGCACCCCGCAGGCCGCTGGTTCCTGCCTGTGTTTTAATTCCTGCCCAATCTGAATAAATGGAAAATGACTTTGTATTTTCATTTATTTGCTCCTGTGGGTTTCAGCTATCCCCTCGCCTTTGGAATTTCTTCCTTCGTAAAATAGCTGTTTGGATCCATGGCCAAGGTTTAAACCGATCCATTAATTGATTTTCTTATTGATTGATCAGAGCTCTGCCTAGGCGGGGACTAAGGCTTCGCGATCAGCTTTCTGGAATTGTTGCCCTTTGGCCATTCAGAAGGTTGAGATCTCGTGTGGTCAGTTTTATAAGTGTCTTATTTTGTGCTTCCGATGCTGACAACAGGTCTAGAAACCCCAGCTAATGACCAAGAACAGGTTGTTCTGCGCTTTCTTCTAGCATCGTTTTCTCTTCATTTGAACCTTCTCTTCACCGGAGGCCAGGGTGCCTCTGGGCCCAGCTCCCCAGCTGCCAAGGGGCAGTTCTGGGGCCCTCCTGGTCTCATGGCTGGGGTGGCTGTGGGGGCACTGATCCCGTCCCAGGACGCTGTGACTCAGTCTCTCCCCATGGCCGCGGCCCTGCCAGACCCCACCAGCCTCGCCTATCACCACACTGCGCTTTTTTTAAAGATTTATTTATTTGTGCATACAAGAGCTGGGGTGCAGGCCAGAGGTGCAGGGGGTGAGAGGACTCCCCAGAGAGAGAGGGGGAGCAGAACAGGCAGATCTACAGAGACACACTGCTGAGGGGGCAGCGGGGAGACAGGCGAGGTCTGCTGCGCCCTGTGGGAAGCTCCCTGGCTGGGGATCGAACTCGTGCTGCAGTGGCTGCAATAGCTTCACAGTGCTGAGACTTAACCCCTGCGCCCCCAGGGAGGCCCCACCACACTGCATTTTTATACCTACCAAGACCAGTTTCTCAGCCAACTCTTTTCAAGAATTTTCTTGATTATGGAGCTTCCGTGGTGGCGCAACGGGTTAAGCGCAGCACTATGAAGCTATCCAGAACCACTGCAGCACGAGTTCAATACCCGGCCAGGGAGATTCCCACATGGCGCAGCAGACCTCTCCTGCCTCGCCTGCCGCTCCCCTCAGCAGTGGATTTCGGTTGATCTGCCTGTTCTGCTCCCCACTCTGTCTCTGGTGAACCCTCTCACCTTCCCCCACCTCTCACCACCCCACACCTCTGGCCTATACCCCAGCTTGTACGCATAAATAAATATTTGAAAAAAAAGAATTTTCTTGATTAGAATATGTTTATACTCTGGACACACTTTAGCATCAGGTTTCATCCAAACAAAGACGTTGGGACTACACAGGATCTAGACACCAACCGAGGACAGGTCCGCCCTGCGTGCTGCCGTGAGAAAGGGCGCGGCCTCCCTTGCCTTCAGAGCTCTCCAGGGGTCTTGGGTGCTGACTACTCGCTTCATTTGCGTCCTGAGCACTGATTGACTTATTAACTTCCTAGGTGTTTTGGGCTCAGGTTCTACTGATTTTCTAGCTTGTTACAATGTACAGATGAGATTATAAATTATATGGATTATAAATTATTTAGGACTGGTCATATGGCTGCAAGTTTGTCATTTTAGTAGTTTTTCTGCTATTTGCGTTTTATCCAGAAGCACAAACAACCTTGTTATGTGACAGCTCGGCGCCTCCTCATGGCCACACCTGCTCTGACGCTCTCATCTAATTGCTTCCATCGGCGCTCCCAAGCGGGCAGCACCGCGCATTGATGAAAGGCCCTCGGAGGCTTCTGACGTAATGGAATGCCTCCAGCGTGTTGATAATTGCCTCGATGGTGAATTTGGGGCTGAAAAGGGTATTTTAAAAAGTCTTTTGAAGGAGGCATCGTTTCTCTTTCAAGCATCAAAAGCGAATATTAACTTTATGAAATGTCTTTGTCTTATAACTCAGCACGTGACCTCAGCTTCCGCCCCCCCCCCCCCCCCACCCCGGCCCCGCGGACACGGGAAAGGGGTCCCTGAGCTCGCCAGTCCCGGGTCGCGGGGCTGCTCGACGTGACGGCACGACGCTGGCTCGCACCGCTTTGACCTCTCGGCACCAGACGTCTCTGCCTGCCTTCTCCAGCGGCCGGGTCGGCCGTGACCCCGGGGCAGGTGGCTTCGTGGCCCAGCCAAGTCCCCGCCCTCGACGGCCAGGATGGCGAAGCGCAGAGGAACAAGCGACTCCTCGCGGAATCGGGGACGAAGGCTCGGGCAGGCGGCGCCTCACGACGGGGGAGCGTCGTTCCAGGCACCTGGAAAGCCAGGCAGGTCACACCGGAGCTGCGGGCACAGCCCTGAGACGCCCCGCCCCGCCCCCGCCCCGAGCGCTCTCACCATCAGGACGCGGACGGCGCACCCTGGCCGGCCAGTGAGTCCAGCCAGGGCCAGCGCTGGCGGGCTCGGCCCACGCGCCTAATTCCTTTGTTCCCAGAGGGTCCAGTGTTGATTCAGCTGGGCTCCAGGGTCCACTAGCGAGAGACGCCCCCTGTCCAGGGCCGGTCCCCTGCGGGACACACCCGCCGGCCAGCGAGAGCCGGGCGGGGAGGGACGGGCCGGGGCTGGCGAGGCCGGGAGGACAGCGGGCGCCCGCGGCTTCCCCGGGGAGTAATTTCAGTGCTTAATAGTAGTGGGCAAAGCGGAAGTCACATTAGGAAAATTTAATTAGAACACGTGACTCGGGTTTTTAACTGGCCGCCTGCGGTGCCAGGCGCGTTCTCCCAGCGCCGCTCGCCGCCGAGCAGATGCTGGGCCCTGCGGGGGGCCGCGCTCCGCGAGGCAGCGAACACTCCGCTGCCCGCCGGCCCAGTGTGCTCGGCGCCCGCACAGCCTGGCGTCAGGGTGCTCCAGTGGCCGCTGTGCGGCCTTCGAGCGGGGAAAATGCCGAGGACACGTGGCTTCCGGGACATCCACGGTGGCTGGACGGCGGCGTCTTCCTGCCCCTGGACACACGCGCGTGTGGCGCGTCGGCCGTCCAAGGGCCCGCGTGGGCGAGCGCGGCCTCTTCTCGCACCTCCTCGCCACTGTCAGTTTTTCAGGTCTTGATTTCTCCCCCACCGGCCCTCAGCCCCGCACGCGGACGCGCAGTTGCCGTCGGTGACCTCCTCCTGCGGCCCTGCGCGGGCTCTGCCCTGAGACGCATCACAAGCCAGTGGCTGGCGCGTGGGGTCCCCTGGAGCGGGCACAGGCGGCGGCTGCGGCGACCCCAGCGCAGCGCCGGGTCTGACCACCCCTCCAGAAGCCCCGGGGGTCCGGTCCTGCTCCGCTCAGGGGCCACTGCCTGGCAGGGGGTCCGGTGCTTCGTGGGGTGACCTAGTTTCCAGGGTCCTGTTTCCCTGCCCGGCTGGAGACGCCCTGCCTCTCCTGGGGTTCCGTGAATTCCTCATGGGGACTCCCCTGGAGCGGAGGGTGTCGCCTTTCCCTTGAAAGGAAGCCTCACCTGCCAGGGCACAGAACCCTGGACCATCCTCTCCTCCAAGGTTTGTCTCTGGGCCTTTTGGGACAAAACCAAGTTGGCAAAGTGTCTGCTCTGTGACGGCCCCTCACGGTGAGTGTGGGAGTCTCTCCTGACAAACGGCGGGTGGCAAAGGGATTTTTCATTCAAAAGTCACAACAGATTTATGTTGAAAATAGTGAGAACTGGGGGCCTCCCTGGGGGGCTCGGGGTCATTCTCAGGCCATCAGCACGGAGGCCTGAGTCCATCCCCGGCCAGGGAGCTTCCCACAGGCCGCAGCAGGCCTCTCCTGTCTCCCTGCTGCTCCCCTCAGCAGTGTGTTTCAGTGGATCCGCCTGTTCTGCTCCCCACTCTGTCTCTGGGGAATCCCCTCACCCCCCCATCTCTGGCCTGCACCCCAGTTCTTGTATGCAAAATAAAAAAATCTCAGAAAAGAAAGAGGAAAGATGAGCGCCGTGCTGGAGTCCAGCAGCCACGCCGGGACCAGTGCGAGCTGCGGCCGGCCAGGCTGTGGGGGCAGGAGGGGCTGGGCCGAACCCGCCACACTGTTCTCAGCGGAGACGCCGACGCCTTTTTCTTTTCTCCCTTCCGATTTTTTTTCTTTTTTAATAAAGGAAGGATGTAGTTAGTTGACCGGGGATTAGCCGGGGATTAAGGCGGGTTGACTTTGCGATATTCCTGCCTGCTGCTGTGCGTCTTCTCGCATTAACGATGGCAAATAATCAAAAGGGCATTAACATGTGAGCCGGCCTCCGGGGACGCCCAGATCTTCCCGACTCAGGGCCCCGGGGCCGCACTGGGCCTCCCAGCCACACTGTGGCTTTGGGGTTCTGAGTCCCAGGGCCCAGGGGGCTCCTTGAACCCCAGAACGGCTCCCGACGCGGCCGGGCCTGACCGGCTGACCCCTTGAATGTCGGAGCTGACGAGGGTCCAGGTCCTACGTAGCCCCTCGCCTGTTTATGGCCAGCGGTGGTGTCCACGCACGGGCACGGTCGGGCCCGAGCAGGAGGCCAGCACGGCCACGCACAGAGGACACCGCGGCGCTGGCCGCCCGCCTTGTTAGCTTAACTCCAAGCCGGAGGGCTTTGATGGCCCCGCTGGGCAGACGCCAAGGCCCGGGGCTCTCGGGCGCAGACCCGGCCGCCATACTGGGGGCTCCTCTCCTGCTGCCAGGGCCACCTCCTCCTGCCTGTCCGCTCTGACGTGCTCTGATCCTGGGGTTCAGGGGTGTGGGGTAGCTCCGGGCTTCTGCTTCCACCCCGTGGAGGGCACCGGGAGGCAGGACAGGCCCTCGTGCACCGCCGGCTCTCAAGGCCGCTGCTCACCTGGATGCACCGCGTCTCTGTCTCGAAACTCGTACTGATGCTTGAAAGGGGGACCCGCATTGACATCTGGCACAGACCACGTCGCTGGCCATCGGTGACAGCTGGGGGAAAGGGGGTAGCTGAGCCAGCAAAACCAGCGCCAGGGCCGGGTCTCTGCTCGTGGGGCTTCTCCCTGAGCTCCGCCCAGCTGCCCGCCTCTGCCCGCCCACGCTCCTTGGGCCGGCTCGGCTCTGCTCAGCCATGATTTGTGACGTCTGTGTCCCTTGGGTGGCGCCAGTCTGTGCTTGCCCCCCACGTACGGACATGGCGGTTTTCTTAAATATAAATGACCTCAATTGTATTGGTATTAAAAAAAATGCCTGTGAATTATAAGGGGGAAACCCCAGTTTGCAAGAATGAGAAGACAGCGTTGCTGGGCCTCAGCTGCACCCAGCTCCCCGCAGCCACCGGCCTTACGGGGAGTGTCCGGTAAGAGCCCTCAGGCCTCGATGCTGCTTTGGGAAGGGCCCTGCAAACTGGCAGCAGCTTGGCGTGAGGGACTAGACATATTTTCTTAATCTGCTTTCTTTCCACGAGTAGTCCAATTATTTCCCCTAACTGAGGAGGAAGCAGATGCTTAAGTGGCCTCTGAGCACTTCTGCTGTGCTCTCTCCCCTGCCCTCCCCTCAGTGGCACCTGCCACACGTGTCCATGAACATTTTATGGTCATCTTCTCAAAAAGTGATTAATATTTAATTTAGTATCAATGTGTGAATATCTTCTCTTACATTCTCTTCCAGATGAGCTTAAAGTCCTTTCTCACCAGCTTGTGGGGTGAGACGTTCGCAGAGGCACACACGTGGCCCTTTTATGTCAAAATGGACAGAATAACTTTAGATATTTTCTTTGGCTGTCTCTCCAGGATGGACGGATGGATTGAATGGATGGATACTCAAATCCACAGAACATTCCCGAAGGAGTCACAGCACGAATTATGTGGTTTCCTCGCAGAGGGGCCAAGGGAGCAGGCAGGCAGGGAGAAGAGGCGGCGAGTGACCGCAGGATGGGGAGGGGGAAGCGGGGGAAGGCCGGTAGGGCCCGGGGGGCAGACCCGCACTCTGCGCCCTGGTGCCTGAGGTGTTCCTGAGTGGAAAAGCCACCAGGTCAGAATGCAGGATTCTGACCCAAACCAGGCGGCTGCCCAGCAGTGAGCATATTTCAGCTTAAAAAGAGAGAAAACTACCAACCTTTGCAGGGAAGATAGATCTTTGGGGGTCTATATTTTTGTTTCCAATATGTGGATGAAATCAGGCGGTCTGCTGACACCGTCTGGTCTCATCGCATTTACAGCGGTAGACACAGAAGCATGTTTTGATAAAACCAATGCTTCTATGTGAAAGCCGATTTATCATTCAGACCCATCATTAATTTCCCAATGATGTTTTCGCTGGCCATGAAAAAGACTTAGAGCTCTTTACGAAAATTTTATTCCGGAGAAAATGGTCTTGGGACATGTTTCTCCCAACCTCTTTTAACCTCTGGTCCCCTGTGTTATTACTGTTAAGTAATCATGGGGCTCCCTCCCCCATCCCTCTTCCCTCATTGCACTCAGAGACCCGGTCGAACCTCTTGGAGGACAGGTCGCTGCCTCTGCTCCTGACCGGTCCCCGGCGCCTACTCAGACGAGCGCCTGGAGTCCATCAACTTATTTGCAATTAAATGTAGATTGTCTAGTAAAATCTGGCAATGTCTTAGCTTGCAGTTCATGTCTCAGGAAAAGGCTGTCAATGCCCTGAGGCTCCGGGTGGCCACCCAGCATGAACCACTGCTCGGGCTGTGCAGCTCACCGCAGGAGACGCTGTCGGGGGGAGCTGAAGGCGCCAGGGTCCTGCTCCTTCCCCAGCCGAGGGCTTCTCCTGCACCACCAAGTCCCCTTCTGGGACTCATTCCCCACTTCCCCTCGTAGTTATGTATTTGCTTTTCAGTGTGCTAAGAACAGTCAGCGCGGAATCGTCCCCTTACTATTCCAGGGCACACCGCCACTATGGGCAAGAGGCCCCGTGCCTAGCAGATCTGGACCCTGAGTTCCTTGCACCTGATGGACCCTCCCCTGCCCCTGCTGACCCACAGAGCCGTGGCCTCCTCCCGGGCCCAGCCGCACCCACCCTCTGACTCTGCTGAGAGTGCGGTAGATTCCTCAGATGAGTGGTCTCAGGCAGCATTTGAGCATTTCAGCGTCTTCTGCAGGGTCCCACGCAGCAGAATTTCCCTCTCCTAGGGCTGAATAGCCTTCTGCAGCGTGTCCAGCCACTCATCGGCTCTTAGCTCGTCCTGCCTCTGGGATGCTGTCAGCGGCGCTGCAGAGAACACGGTGCAGTGTCTCCTTGGGATCCCGGCTCCAGGTCTTCTGGATAAATCCCAGCAGCAGAACCACTGGCTGAAAGTGGGGTGAGAAGTCACTGGTCACGAGTGCTGCGTTTGGGCAGCAGGTGTGAGCAACGGGAGGCGGGGTCTCCAGGCTCTCCGGGGGGGTGGCTGGCGAGGGGTCAGCTCTGGCCTCCCTCGGCGGCCGCGTGGGCAAGCACTGGGTGAACGCTGCCCACCTGGCGAGGCTCCCTGCACTGGGCATCTGGCATCTGCGGGAAAATTCCTTGAATTTGTTTCAAGAATCTCTTGTTCTGTCAGAAGACGTGAAACCATCTAGGAGAAAAGGGAGTCATAGACCCGCCGGCTAATTAAAAACAAGCTGGCCGGTTGAAGAAACAAACTCCAGCGTGTCAGGCTGATAAAATGTTTATTCAGCGGCAAAGAAGACACTGACGTTGGAAATGAACTTGGCGAAGTAACTGCTTCTGATCCCAGCACAACCCACGCACCGGCCTTCAGGTAAACAGCCTCTGAGACGGGAGGGGCCGCTGCACTGGCCTCCGAAGGGAGCCGGAGGGGTCAGAGGGAGCCCAGGCCCGGCCTGCCGCCGGGAGCGCGCCGACCCAGGAGCTGCGATCGCCGGGCGCGGGCGGCGAGGAGAGCGGAGCGTCACCGTCCGAGGAAACCTGTGACAGCGCTCCCCACTTAAAGAGGGTGCGCCACTCTTCCTGATAAAGATCTCGCAATGACATTGAAATGGAGATGCCGGGCTCCGGCCGTCACTGGTTCTTACAGTCTGTTTCCAGGATCCGTGAGAACGCCGTGCGCCCGCAGTGCCAGGCTGAAGGGGGGGCCTCCTCCCCTCCCCCCATGGGCTCCGTGCCAGGTGAGGTGTCAGAGGGCGCAGGGGTCACAGCCCCAGGGCAGGAGCGGGGACCCCTTGCGCAGGGCCCCTGGGGAGCTAAGGCAGGTTTCTGGGTGGGGCTCGAGCCTCGGGGTCTGTCTGGACCTGCCGAGGGACGCCCCCCACAGCCGCACCCGCAGTCACCCGAGGGGACCCCGGCGGCGGGGGGGGGTGTCCGTCCTCCCTGCCAACCCCGCGCCCCCTCGGGCCTCGCGTCCTCACGGGCGTTTGTGAGGAGGCCCCGGGTCGGTGCTGCCTCCGTTTCCGCAGAGGGCGGCGGTTCGTGCGCTGCGGCGTCTGGCTGCTTGCGGGGCTTCTCTTCCAGGAGGAAGACAGGAGAGGCCCCCCCTGGGACGTGACGGAATTGCTAAGTGACAGTGAGAAGTAATTAGCACCCCAAGTCCCGCTGCCTGTAACCTGTCTGCAGCGGCCCCCACGTTCCTGTCAGCGGCTCCGAAGCGCCTGGGTAATTCAGTCGCACTGCGCGGC
>PVIJ01011958.1:0-52328 GCA_004024925.1 Scalopus aquaticus
GTGAATCTTGAGGGGCAGAGTAGCTGACATGGCAGCTATGACCAGCCTATCCCTCCTCTCAGTTTTCTGGTGGCTCTTTCCAACCATTAAGTTTAAGCTCCATGGTTATTTTATAGGCAGTATTTTTGAGGGCCATGGAAATATTAGCTATCTACTTAATTCTAACCCACGAGAGACCTCCGTGACACATGCACAGCTTCATCTCCCTCTGCATGTTGTCCTCTTGGCCCCATGCTGGGCATGCACAGCAGCACATATTGTTTGTTTAGTCTGTGCTGGCAGCCATTTAATCCAGGACTTTGCAGATCTCCCAGCAGACTCCATGGAGTCTATGACCATCAACTGTATGTAAAGTACAGTGAGCAGAACTTGCTTCTTATTATTGCCTCGGTTGTACATCCTGTGAAGTCTGAGAGTCTCCACTAGGTCTTTGCTTTCAGTTTCATTCAGTTCCTTTAGGTCAACCTAAAGGCCTCTATGAACTTGTTTTTTTTTTTTTTTTTTTTGTATTTATGAACCTGAATCTGAACTTGCTGAAGTAGTTTCATGGTCTCCTGACAGCCTTAACTGTTGCTAGAGAGAGAGCTGGGGGTCCTCCCATAGATTTTAGTTCAATTTTATGACCCATAACCATCCAGGGATCCTTCATAATTTGCTCAGAAGTGCCTCTTTTGGTGAGTTTGGGAATGAGAAGATTCTTGAGGTTTTTACCCTTGGAATAACAGAGAATGGGAGAAGGAAACTGTTTTTGGCTTTTATATTATATACTTTTACATTGACTAAAATTTTAACTATGAAGTCTATTAACTTTGTAGCTGAAAAATAATTTTAAAGTCCATGAAATAAAATCATCTGGAAAGAATCTATGAAGAAAAACAAGTGTTTTCCCACCACTCAGTCTAAACCTTCTGATAGGATGTGCACCTGCTTTGACTGATCCCACGGTGAAGACAGTAGAGAATCGTGATTGCATCTGATAGAAAGCCAGAGGGGCAGAGTGACTCCCCAATTCACAAATGCCTAATTTATGAACACCTGGCGCATAAAGAGGAAGGCTACTGGCCTACGCTAACTTGCCAGCAGATAGCATAGCAGAAGGGAAAAAAGCTTAAGATTTGTATTTTTGAATTGTGCCTTTTTATTTGCTAGCTATGGAATATCAGGTAGATTAGTTTGCCTTTCTGCACCTCTCATCAATAAATTGGTTCTTAACTCATAAAATTATGATGATGATTAGTAGAAATAATGCATGACAAAGCTCGGCAATACGATGTGCTTTCCCTATGCAAGTGTTAACCATCAGTGCTTGTCCTTTAGGTGATCAAGGTTTCACTACATCACCATATTCTTTCTTTAATGGCAGGGTTGGTATCTGTTACCAGGTGTAGACAGCATATCTCTTGGAGTAATGATTTTCCTGTCATAGTGACAAATTTCAACATGTTAGAATCAATTTCCTCAGAATTAATTCTTGTCTTACATGTCTGCATATCATTTGACTGGAATAAAGCTACCCTTAAGTTTATTAAGTTCATTCTAATAAAAGGAGAAAGCTTGTTCCATTTCATCTATGCTATTGCAAAAATTCAAAGATGCACTTTTTTCACATACGTTAGATTTCTGAAATCGGCTATCACTCCAAGTCAATGGAGTGTTCCAATATGCATCCTCCAGGCAGCAGGCCAGGAGACACTATGTTGCAAATTGTTATTGCCTGATATGAGAAAGCTTGTAATAGATGTTCCATCATATCATGGCTTTGATTGTATATTATTGAAATGCTAGTACTAGATGTGTTGAGCTTAGTTGCCATTTAAAATGTCTGAAAAAATAGTAATAATGACCAAGCAGTGAAACAGAAGACATCATGCATTCAAAAATTATAGAGTACCATGATATGTATTAAAATTAAAACTTTTAGTACACCTAAAACTAAAATTCTACATAAGAAAGCATAGTGTCTAAAGTTGACCATACTTCTTAGTTCAAAAATAAAGACAGCATCATAACCTAGCAACGTAGATTCAGTAATACAACAATTTCCATCAAGAAACAAATGGACCTCTACACCCTTAGGGTTTTCCACATCACTGTGCCCAGTGATCACCAAGGTAGTATGTAGTAACCTCACTTCAGGTGCCTCACCTGAGTACTGTTTTTATTCAGCCAGAAGCCAAGGTCTTTCCTACTGTGCCTTCTCCAAAACAAATGACTTTCTCTTACCATCCTTTGAAGTGGTTGTAATTTTACTTGCAATCTCTAGACTTTTGATAATTTTATAAACTACATAAAATATTCAGTAATTAAACTGGAGTCTGCTTTTGATACAAAGGGTTTTGTAAGTACAGCTGCCACTGAGATAGAGGAGTTTGTTTCTGAAGAAAAATGCATTTACCAGCAGAAAGAATGCTACTTTAGGAGTCATCAACCACATCTAATCCACAGACATCTATTAAACTCACAATATATATACATTTCCATAATCAAATCTCTAGTATTGAGATATCAGTTGCAGGCATATATGGTTAAATAAAGCACAGGAGAAAGAATGGGACATTCTTTGTTTGCTGTCACTGAGAGGAGGAGAAGCAAGGCCACTCACAGAACTGCCACAGAATTCTGGTTGTATTAAGAATCCAGAGATGGGAGTCAGGAGATTTGGGTCATCAAGAAGAAAAGTGAGAGGTTTCAGGGAAAGCAGAGAGTTGTTCCTATTGGAAAACCCATGGCAAGTAAAGAGGAACCCAACAGTTTATAAGAGACAATTTAAAGATGAATGAAACTCCCAGAAGATGGGACAGCAGTTCTTTCATACACAAAAGAACTCTCCGCACAATCCCAACTCAGAAAGTCTCCTATGTATCTTGAACTCAGCATATAGCGATAGGCATGGCAATGAAGCCCACTGAAGCACCACAGTTTCATGCCACCCTCATGTTCACTCTTGGAAAAAATCTCTTTGAGCAAGAGCACAAATAGGAGCAATGTTTGCTATTCATAATGTTTCCATTTATTTATACCCACTCTAACTTTTCCCCTAGTGTTGTTTAGTTGATTTTCCACAGTAAATGCAACTTCACTATAATCCAATTAAGGCAGCATTTCAAAACCAGAGCCCTCAGGATATCATGGAAGATTCATTGCCTACTTGCAGTACTACTGGTAGTTTTATTCCCTGCTACAGTGGGGATTAATGAGGTCCTTATGTGGAAGATATTGAAACTATTTACCATGCAGAGCATTGTGTTTTAAAGAAATATGATTTAAGTTTCAAAGAATTTATAATGAAGCTTAAAAACTGATCCTTATTTTAAAGTGAGTTCTACCTGTGTGAGACTGGTAATATGGAGAAGCTCATGTGAGCCTACTGATTCCACAGTCAGATACGTCTAAAAGCAGATTCTAATTTTTGAATTTCCTATGTTTGAGTTAGGCCCTTCCTCTCACCCTAAAATTTTGTCTTTCTTCCATCCCATTTTTTCCATCACCTAATATCTCAAAATAACCCCAAAGTGGAATATCTTTGACCTTGTATATAGTAGATTTTCACACTTTAATGGCTGATTAAACAAAAAAATGCACAAGCATGCAAATGAATGAGTAAATAAACAATGAATCAAAAAGTTGACTTTCTGACTTAACTGAAAAACTCTTTTAGTTCCAAGAATTGAAGAACAGAGTTATAATGACACTGGCACCAGTGTGGTCAATAGGTGACTATCCTCCTTTCCTCTCTTTGAGATGCACACTCCTATTCCCTACCTGGCCTTTGGGGTCCTCTCTTTTCTAGAAATTGGAGAGACAAGCCACCCTCCTGAGTAGCTAGTCCCTCCCTCTGTTTCACTGATGTTGAAGAAATATTATTTTGCATCTTTCCCTAGTAAAAGTGTACATGATTATAATCAACTAAAATCACATCTCTCTCTCCACCTCTCTCTCAGTCTCCCTTTTTCTATTTTCAAAGTACCCCGTCTCTTTCATCTTACTCCTAATGGTGTCTAACCCTACTTCTGACTTTTCAACTCTATCTTTATTACCTCTAGCTGATTAAGTCACATACCTCGTCAGTAACTTTCTGAATTTTGTGGATGTCTTTAAGGTCCTCCTGAATCTCTTTGCTACATTAAAAGTCTACTTATACAATATTCTGCTACAAGTGAACTTGTTTTTATACCATGAAAGTATAGTAAGTTTTTGCCATTCATTTGACTTCTTATTAAGCTGTTATCACTTTCCTGGTGAAGTGTCAGCTCCCAAGGGGCAATCACTGCCAGGGGAGAACTTCCAGGCAGTTAACATCTAACACACCCTAATTTAGGCTTCAGGTATGAAAATGGCTATTAAAATAAAATGACATGTATTACTAACCCATTCTTTATAAGTGACACACATATTATATTGTATAATTATGTTTTATAATCTATATTTTGTAATCTAAATTTTAATTTTATCATCAATCATATAGTTTTGATACTATTATCTCATTTTACAGAAGGGAAAATCAATCCCTGAGAGATGTCTTACACAAAAGGAGTAGATCTCACTCTTGAAAAGATAAGATTAGAAGTCAAGCCTTTCCATTTTCAAGCTCTACTTTTCCTTCTTTCTCAAGACAAAACTTTTCCTAGAACACATACACCATAATTTAGTTCCATAACTGTTTTCACATCAAAACTCTATCCATGTAACTACTATTTCTGATAATAGGGTTTGTTGCATTGTGAATATTATTAATATCACTGAATGTATACTACAAATTGGTTGAAATGTTAAGTTTTATATTATAGGTATTCTACCAAAATACGAAAGTACACACATACAGACAAAATTTTAAATTCTTCCACTTCCCACTTTTCCTTAAAACTCCCTTTGCTTAAAGGTTAAGTCAATAATTACAAAGCTCAGGAGAAAATACCTAAGCTAGTTTCTATACTATTTTTTTTTTATTATCTCCATTATGATATAGATTTTATGGCACCGGGACAGAGATAGTAGTATCACTTATCAAAAGCTGCACTTCATGGGGGGAATGTAATGAGTTTTAAAGCACTAAGATTTCCCACTATGGGAATGCCATTCTACAGCAAAAAATGCATTGCTTGCAAAAGAATGACCTGTATTTTATTTTGTCTGTTGTATATAGACTGAGTCTTCATACTCGCACTTGAGAGTCCACTTGACAAGCCCTTGACATGATGTTTATGGCTTCCATATCTCTTTTCCAGCCCATACCTTCCTCCTGAGCACTAGACAACAAATCCAACTGTCTAGTGGACATCACCTTGATATTCCTCAGACACCTGAAACTTAAACTGTCCAAAGTTATACTCATTATTTTGCACTCTCAGACCTGCTGCCACTTCTGTATTTTTTATTTCACTGAAAGATATAAGTATCCACTCAAATGTCCAAACAAGACATTGAGGCATCATTCTCAAATTGTCTTTCTCCATCAACATCTTATCAATCATCACATGTTTCAGAGTCTATCACACTATCACTCAAGTTCTATTTAAAGGATCAGCCTACACACACCTACACATGCATGTACAAAGTCTGCCATTCTGATTGTTTAGTGTGACACATTCCACCATCCATTTGCTCTAGCAAATTGATCTATAGCTACAGAAGTGGCAAGGGATCTCATTCAAAGTAAAACTGGGGAAGGTAAATCAACAGAGGATAAAAAGAATATGCATCATTTACCTGCAGCATTTACTATTAATTCTAATTCTCTGATGGGTTTTGCTCTTGTTATATCAGCAAATGCTTAAATGGCAGCAGCATTTTATTTGATGTATTTTCTGCTAGATCAGGCCTAGACACATTGCTTTTTCTCAGTCTCTGATATATCATCTCTCAGAGAGGTAATAATAGACAATATACAGAAATTATTTAAAAGCATAAACACGTGTTTACCTGCTGCCACACTTGCTTTTACCTAGCTAAACAAATGTCCTTCTCTTAGCTTAGACATGATACTCAGAAAATTGAGAAAACAAAAATATAAAAATCTAGGCGCTTCAATCACAACATCTATAGCCTATGTATTTATAAGAATACAGGATACTTTCCCCAGGGTTGTAGTTTTTGAGAATTTCTAATTTTAAATTGGATATATAAAATGTAGCCATCCCTTCACTGTCAAATGGAAATGATAGAAAACAACAGAGTTAAGAAGATACACTTAGTCAACAGTATATTACAATATTTGTGACAATTGTGGAAAGTGTATCAAAATAAATGCATAAATGGGAAAGGATATGAGCAACCTTTTACCTATCTCCAGCTACTAGTGAGATATATAAGCCAAAAGTAACCAATGTAACATCTTCATTCTTAATTAACTACTCTCCTTTTGCCCTGCTATACAGGCCTGCCTTGTTGTCAATGAATTTCTGGGGAACAATAATTCAGAAAACAAATTATTTCCCCCAGAAATATTTGAGCAAAAAATAAAAGCCACAAAATCAAAAATGACACAAGAAACAAACAGTACCTACACTAAAGGACATACATGCAAAAATTCTCAACAACACATTAGCAAAATGAATCCAATAACGTATGCAATCCTTATACCCACCACCAATTAGAATTTATTACAGGCATTCTAGACTGGTTCAACATCAAAAAATCAGTTAATGTCACATCGATAGGATTAAAAAGAAAAATCACATGATCCTACTAATAGTTGCAAGAAAAGAATTTGATAAAATCAAACATCTATTCATGGTAAAAGCTATAAGTAAAGAGGAATAGAGGACAAACACCTCACCTTGATAAAGAACCACTGCCAAAAAACCTAGAGGTAACATCACAATTAATGGGAAAAAGTTCAAAGCTTTTCTGCTAACATCAGGTACAAGGCAAATATGTCATCTTTCAGCATTCCTTTATAACATTATAGTTGAAGTTCTAGCTAGTGCACTAAGATAAGAAAAAGAAATGAAAGAGATGCAGATCAAGAAGGAAGGATTAAAACTGTTATTGTTTGCACATAACATGATTATCTGGGTCTGAGTGAAGTGGGGAACTTCTTCTTTTTGTGGTTGTGGGTGCCTTTCACTACTGACGCTTTTGCTTTGGTTTCAGCTTTGGCAAAGGCATGGGCTTCCTTATTTATTTTCAACACCATCTAAGTAAATTTTCCTAGAGACTTTTGATGCTTATCATCATTTCTTCTTGTGGCTATTTTCCATTTGTATAACTTCTTTGTATAGGTACCTATTTATCACTCTATGCCTAATAACAGATTTATAATTATTTTTACATGCTTCTGCTTTTAATCATTTTGGAAACAAGGGTAGAAATATAAAAAAATACAGTAATACTGGCTTTTATATTTGTTCATTTATTTATTTAAAGATTTTATTTTTTATTATGACTCCAAGTTATGGGTTAGTGTGCTTTTATTTCAGTCTGAAGGATGCTCTTTAGGATTTATTTTAGGACAGGTTTAATACTAATAAATTCACCTTCTCCATTTTTTATTTGTTTTTTGTCTAGGAGTGTCTTAAGTTTGCTTTACAAGTTTACTATTACAGAATTATTTCTTCTTTTTTTTTCTTTAGCACTTTAAATATGTTATTTTTAAAGATACTGTTCTCTTTTCTTCATTCTATTGACTTGATGCATCAGCCTTCATCATTTGAATTTTTCTATCTTTAAATTTACTGACTCTTTCATTTTGCCTGTTCCAATCAGCTATTGAACACCATGAGTGAATTTTTATTTTTATTTTACTCTTTATACTTTTTACTTTTACTCTTTATACTTTTCAGTTCTAGAACTAGTTTATTCATTTTTATTATGTCTATCTCTTCACTGATATTCTAATTTTGTTTCCATATATATATATACTCTGATTTCCTTAAGTTCTTTACATTTCTTTTCCTTTAGTTCTTTGATTACTTAGCACTAATCTGCAGGCAAGGGAGAGACCACACACTTGAATGTTAACTCTGGCCTCGGGAAAGCAAAAGAAAAGATGTAGCACATGAAATTGTGCATTCATTGAAGGATCCAAGAAAACATACACATTCAAGAATTCTGCCACAAGATAGAGCAAGAAATGTAACATGGGTATATCCACAGGAGGTCTGAGAAAGCCTCAGAATCCCTAGCATGACTGACAGAAACTATTTCTCTCCTGAAGTAATTTAGAAAAGACTAGAGGAGGGGACTATATCTTCAAGTGTGGAGAGACTTCATGAACAGGAAAAAAGTGAGGAATTATGATACTAACAAAGCATCACAATAATCTACTAGTAACTGACCCTAAAGATATGGAGATCTATGATTTACCTGACAAAGATTTCAAAGTAGCTGCTTTAAGGAAGTCCAATAAGCTACAAGGAAACCTAGGAGGATAATTCAATGATATCGGGAAAACAATACAAGACAAAATGAGAAGTCTAATGAAAAGGTAGACATAATAAAAAGAAGTGAGCAATAGTTCTATAGTGAAAGAATACAAAGAGTTAAATGAAAAAAAAAATGCAACAGAAAGCATAAGTAACAGAATATACCAACAAAAGAATGTGAAGATAGATCCTTTGAAATTACCCTGGTATAGGAAAACAGAAGAAAGAAGAATGAAAAAGATGAAGAAAATTTACATGACTATGGGAGTCCATCAAATTAAACAATCTGTGAATTACACTGGTCAACAAATTTTTACAAAAGTCATATTACTGAAATAAAATTAGTCATTTCCTATCAATTTGTATGTGCTCAACACGACTATGACAGTCAAATTCTTAATTTTGACTATAATTTTTTTTTGTAATCTGCAATAAATTGATGTTTACATCATGAAATGCATGCCAATCACTGGTTAACAAATTTTTACAGAACTCATGTTACTGAAATAAAATCAGTCATTTCCTAGCAATTTGTATGTGCTCAACATGAATATGACAGTCAAATTCTAATTTTGGCTCTAGTTTTTTTTGTAATCTGCAATAAATGAATGTTTACATCAGGAAATGAATGCCAATAGTAATAGGCCTATGGTTAATACCTGTAAAAATCAAGTCATAGACTACTTCTTAGATTTCTTCTCTTGTCTCTTATACAGCTATTCAGGAGCATCTATGGGGAGTGTCCAGCAGTAGTCAGCCAGCATTGTAGTGGACCATTTTCCCTGGTATCTTTGTTCCACTGATGTGATATCTTGATGAAAACGTTCACCATGTTCATCACTAACCATACCACAGTTTTCAGGGAAGAAATCCTGATGGGAATGAAGGAAGTGGGTCTTTAGAGACATATTGCAGCCAAGTTTCTGATACTGCATCAGCATGTCTTCTACTAGCTCCTTGTAGTTTTCTGCTCTAACATTCCCAAGAAAGTTTGTAGACACTAGGCGAAACGCATTGCATGCTTGTTTTGCATCACCCTACAGCAAGTTGTTGAACCTGTCATCTCAATGCAGACGGAATGTTTGGACAGACTATTCTAGACTTCTTTTGCTTCATTATTCTGCCTGAAAGAGGAGGAACCAAGCAGAAATAACAGTCTTTTATGTGGTTGCTTGGCTTTCTCCACACCATGGGCACTGCAAATGGCATGGATGGTCTTTTGCCATTTAACCACTGTGAAAGCTATGTTGTACATGTAGCACAGCATATATGCAGGGCCCAAGAATTGTCTTGGTCACCAACCTTGCATCCCAAGTCAAGATGATAAGTCTTCTTGAGAAGTGATACTTTTCTTCTGGTTGGCAAATGTCACTTCCCCACAAAGAGAGCAGAAATTGTCCATGCTGCTAATGCACTGTTGAGGCATTACTGTTCTGTAGTGTGCTTAAATGGGTAAAATAATAACAGTTCTATGGAACGATAGCTTAAACTGTCTCGCACAAAGTCTGAAATGTTTTCAGTGCTCAACCTTACTGACAGGACTTTCTATAGCGCACTGCTGACGTCAGCTTACTTCAGCAGCCGACTGGCAGTAGTATTACATTGCATCAGAAAGTGATGCAGTCAATTCTGGATGATGTGTGCATGATGGTATTATGCAATGTGACACAATATTACATCATTCTAGGCTGATTTAGGATGTTGTTACAGTCCTCCTGGATAAATTTATCCTGTGAAACATATAAAATGAATTATATGAACTATCTTCAAAACGAGAGCTAATAAAAATTTTTCAGTGTTATATTCATGTTCAGCACACCAAGATACTACAGATTAGGACCTTTTTTAAGTCAGTAACAATCTCACTGTTGATCAGTGTTATGAGAGTCAAAGAAGGAAAACAGAGAGCAGAAAGCTTATTAAGAGAACAAGGACTGAGAACTTCCTGATACAGGGAGATATTTGGATATACAAGTTCATGAAGATCATGGGCCACAAATAAGCTATATATCAATTCAGGAAGAAATGACATCCTGAAAATATTGTTTTTCTATTTATGAACATGGAATACCTTGCCATTTATTAAGTGTTGTTTAATATTGTCGACCAGCGTTTTGTAGTTTTCCTAATGTAGATCTTGCACATTTTTTATTAGAGTTATCATAGTCTTTCTTTTTTTTGGATGGTAATGTAAATAAAATTGTATTTTTAATTTAAAATTCCACCAGTTCATTTCTTCTATATAGGAAATAAGTTAATTTTTGTACATTAAGTGTATCCAGCAAATTGTTATGATTTTTTATTAGTTTCAGGAGTTATTTGGTCAGTTCTTTCAGATTTTCTACACATATTGTCAGGTCATATGCAAACAATGACAGTTTTAATGCTCCCTACTTGGTTTGCATCTCTTTCATTTCTTTTTCTTGTCTTATTGCATTAGCTAGAACTTCCACTGCAATGTGATATAAGAGTGCTGAAAGGTGACATCTTTGCCTTATACCTGGTCTTAGCAGAAAAGTTTTGGGCTTTTCCTCATTAACTGTGATGTTAGTTATAGGTTTTTCAGCAGATGTTCTTTATCAAGGTGAGGCGTTTGTCCTCTAATCCTTGTTTACTTACAGTTTTTACCATGAGTGGATATATATAAAAGAATTTGTAAAATTTTTTTCCTACAACTGCTAGCATGAACATGTGATTCTCTTTTTAATCCTATTGATGTGACATTAATTGATATTTTTAATGTTGAACCAGTCTAGAATGTCTGTAATAAATCCTAATTAGTGGTGGGTATAAGGCTTGTACACATTATTGGATTCATTTTGCTAATGTATTATTGAGAATTTTTGCAATATGTCTGTTAGTGTAGGTACGGTTTGTTTCTTATGTTATTTTCGATTTTGTGGCTCTTCCTTTTTGCTCAAATATTTCTGGGAGAAGTAATTCATTTTCTGAATTATTGTTTTCCAGAAATTTATTGACAAGGCAGGCCTGTATATCAGGGCAAAAGGAGCATACATTAAGAATGAAGATGTTACCTTTGTTACAGATATTTGACCCTAGTTTGATGAAGGGCTAGGGTAGGTGGGGAAGAGTTGTCCAGATCATGGGAAAAGGCCCTCCAGTATGAGAAGCTTAGGGCAAACACACATGTTGTTATTTAACTACATAACACAGTGCATGTGAAATTTAGCAACAAGTTCTAAGTCGGAACACCAATGTGACTAACTTTGGAGGGTGCTAATTGATAGCAAGAGAAATTATAAGTTTACTCTTCTCCATGAAGACCCTTAAAGTCTCAGCCAACTCTTCAGAAAATCAACCCCTGGCGTCTCTCTCTCCCAGTCTACCCTCCCTGCCTGTAATTCACTGAATCACTCTCTACTTCTCCATGCTCTGCTCCAACCTCATTGACAACAGGCTTCAGTCAGCTTGTTTCCATAGGAAACTGACCCTTCAAACCATTCTTCCTATTTATTTATATTTTGCTAAACCTGATTTTTTCAAACCCAGCAGAGTAGTAAACAAGAAAAAGAAGCCCCTATCCAGTAGACAGATGTGTATTCTAATCATAGCTCTTCTACCTGTAGCTATGTGACCCTGGACCAATTACTTAACCTCTCTGAGCCATCTGTAAAATGATGATAATAATTCTTATCTTAGAGAGATGCCATGAGGGTAAAATAAAAGGTTTAAGCCTCTAGTTCTTAGACCTTCATAAAGTATTATTTGTCTTCCCACTCCAGTTTCCAGGCTAAATCAGGTCAAATTTTGGGCTCTAACTCCCTCCTTACCCAAGCCCTCAATTAGGGCAGCTTAATGAATTCTCGACTGTGATCATTACTAACACTCCTGGTTTCCTGCTCAGAGACTAGGAGATAGCATTACACAGCAAGGCTTAAAGGTTTCTTTTGAAACTTAAAGTAGGCTCACTGAGGAGGCTAAAAGCTGAAGATTTGACCTGTGCTGGCATTTGAGCTGATTCACAATAGAACAGCCTGCGTAACAACTGGAGGGGAAAGAAGAATGCTTTAATCAGTCTGAGCCTGGAGGAAAAGTAATTGCGAATTTATGGAGACAAAAACAGGTGTGTGAAATGGTGTGTAACAGAGCTTGCCACAATCTCCCAGGACATAATTCCTGGTTGGGAGTCCTCATGCTAAAAACGAATTAGGAGTACGTTGGCAAGTTTGTGTCACAGGAAGTACAATATTTATTAAGCACACAGATAGCCAGTGGAAGCCTTGACAATTGCAATCCAGGCTCTCTGATTAGATTTTGGCTGGAGTGTTATTTAGAGACTTAATCACATGATGCCCAGTGACACCAGGTATCCATGTGGATCTGACTGAAGTCTTTGCTCCTGCTGATTTCATGGTGCAGATAACTGAGAGTGTCTAGAAGAGGAGCATCTGTTTACTTGAATTACGAAAAGTTGCCATTTCCTGGCTTCTGAGAGCCAAATTACAATGGAAACGTCCCTGCATCCAGGCACAGAACAATTGCTAGACACTGCAGATATTATCCTCTTTTGTGTTAATTCAATATGGATTTGCTTGAGCCTAACATGGCCCCATTCTCTTTTGCCAAGATTTTCTTCGGTACTCTTGATCTGCACTATGTCATATACTCAGAGAATATTAGAGTTTAAAGAACAGGTCTAATGATCTTATTTCAGACATGATGAAAATAAAACCCAAAGAGGTGTAGCTTATCAAGATCACAGAGATAATTACAAACAAGGCCAGTGTGAGGACATAGGTCTTCTCACTCTGAGTGTGCTATTATTTATGACATTTACTGGAGTATAGATAGTAATTCTAAATTTATTACTTTTTCTGCCATTGAAACAAACAGTAGGGATATTTATTTTCTCTGAAGTCCTAAACTATGTGTGCATAAAATCACATTTTCATTTTCTAAATTTTGCCTATACTTTAAAATTTCAAACACTTAATGGTCACTTTGCACCATGTTCTTTATAACTTAACTTTTACAGAATTAATAAGAAATAAAGATCACAAGAAGGCTATAATATTTCCTAAGGAAATAAGTATAGCACAGACACACCTTAATTCAGAAAATGGTTAAGAGGAAGCCCAGAAATATGACTCATGTGCCAGCACAATAAAAAATTTTATAAGAAATCAATTTTAATTATTTTTCAAGTAATTGAAATTCAAAGTCTTTGGTTACATCCCTAATCATCTACTTCCATACAGTATTCAAACTTTTAAAAATCGAGGAACTTTTATGGGTCTATTTTGATGAACAGACAATTGTTCTTAGTGATTTTATGACTAGATAACTCTGAAATTCTTCCTTTTATATTCATCACATGCTTCTGGCTTGCCCAGTTATCTCTACTCAAATTGCTTTTTAGGATAGCCAAAGAAAAATCCAATGGCTCCAAATATGCTTAGGCATGAAGAACTTTAGGTATTGAAATTCCCAGAGGCCTTCACAGGTAGCTGGAAGATTGGGAGTAGGAGGAAAAAGGGTAGTAGTGTTATTCTACTCTCCCTAGATTCTTGACTCATGCAGAAGCACATGACTATGTGTCTGTCCACTCAGCTTTCTACCTATAATCTCTATATTTACTTTGCTATTATATCCCAATCTATTAAGAAACTGTATTAAGAGAGTGATCAACTTCCTGTAGTCATGTCCATTCATGGTTCCAAGAAAGGATATTTCCAAACACCATTTTGCTCTCCATCATACTAATATCCATGAATTTCCATAAACTCACTAACATGTATATCTTTTAAAGTATGTCATTTTAAAATGTGTCAAAGCTATGAGTAGGAAAGGGTGCCTATTAGTTTATTATTCTGGAATTGGGTGAACTAGTCACATTCACTTCATCCATATAATTATGATTTTATGACTTATATCATATGGTCCTTCCAATTAAAGGCTGGGCCCAGTAGTTTCTCAATTTCATCCCTGAGTTCCTCCCTAATTCTTGAGTGGATCTAGGTCTTTTACCCTAATAATTTTTCTGTAATTTCTTTCTTAATTAGATCCAGAATACCTGGAATGCTAAATCAGGGGAACTAGTTTTATTTAAAAAACAAAATGAGAGTGAAAATCTTATATAATAAAGATGGGAGTGATTCACTTAATTCCTACTTTATTCTTTTACCATCCTTGAGCAGTTTTTGTTTGTCTTCTTTTAATTGTGGCTTCATGAGTCCTATATTTTTTGTTATGGTCTAAGGAATAGTTTCTTTAAGTGTCTTGCATTTTTGGAGGAAGATATTGGGGTGAAAGGAAAAAGATTTAATCAGAATGAAAAATGGATGCATGGCCTTTGCTCTTTATTTCTACTCTCTGAAAAGAATTGTGTACAATTTTGGATATATGGTGGTAAACAGATAGACATAGACCCTTCTCCCTTGGGGAAACACCACAATAATAAATATGAACATACTATGTAACTACTAATTGTGTAACAAGTATAATGGGCATTATACAGCTGGGCATTGAGTCAAGGAATTCAGTGTGCCCTTCTTGCAACTAGATAATCCAGGATAGCCTCTCTGAATAAATCACATTAATTCAGAGGTATGCACTGGAAAAACAAAGGAAAGAACAAAGCAAAGCATTTCAGTCACAGCATCCCTTGGGGAAAGATCTGGACTGGGAAACTTCTTGGTCTAGCCAAGTTACAGAGAGAATGTCAATGTGGTTTCACTTTCATAATAGAAGAAGGAATGAGCATGAGATGAGGTGAGGTGAGATGACCTTACAAAGGAAGGTTGTGGTCAGAAATGATTTTAGGTAGCGTAAGTGCAATGGAAATTTTATGAAGGATTTAAATATGAGAATAGTACGATTATATTCATATACTCCGTCCTGGTGCTTCATAGACTGATATGTTGGAAAATAAAGGTACAAAGAGAAGGTAAAAGTAACTATTACAGTAACTTAAACATATATGATGGTAGCCTGGACAAGAAATGCTATAAGGAAAGCAAATGAGGCCTTCAGCGAATTACTGTTATAATGTGGATATTAAAAGTACCAGTCTCCACTGACCAACAAGTATTGAAATTATGCCTTGGAAGTACAAATGATGGTCCTGACACATAGAAAACATACCTAATTATTATTGTTGTTGTTGTTGTTATTACTATTACTATTGCTATTACTACCATACAAATGTTATGGTTACTGCAGTTGTTTAGAATTATTTGGTTTGTTTTTCAGGGGTGGTGTTTGGAGGGAAGTTAGGAGGCTAAGTCCATTTGGTGTATTAGAATTTGTTGGTTTTGAAAGAAACTTGATAGACTTTGGTGTGCTTGTTTAGGGTGTGGAATTTAGAATGGAAGTAGATGTTTAATAAGTGTTTAAAGGAGACAATGAAACAGTTGACTTTTTTTTAAATCCAATAATTAAGCTACTCAAACAATGATAGGGCTTCACTATCATTTTCTTCTCTCTTTCCTCCAAGTTTCTTGAATAATTTTAAGCCATGAAGACTCTTTCCCTGAGAATGATACAAATATCGTCATGACTCTACTAATGTTAGAACAATCTTTTTCATGGAAAATGCCCCAGGACCTCTTGGACTGTCAGAGCTACAAGGGAACTTGGGGGTAATTTGGTTTAATTCTCTAGATGACAGATGCTGAGGCAGGGACTGAAAGAGGAACATGCTGTGGTGCCTCCCAGGGACCAGATTGAAAATGTCTGAACTGGGTATCAAAATGAGCTCAGTCCCACTTCCATACCCATCATCATAGTGTAATACTGAGAAATGGCCTAACCTTCAGAGGCTTGCTTTCTTCATCATAAAGGAAGGTTCCTAATATCCCTCCTGTCTACCTAAAGTGTTGTCGTGAAGAATGAATAAAATAATGGACATACAAGCATTTCATGACCTATAAAGTGTATTTGTTCTCCTTCCCTTCACATGTTTATAAATACCCAAACAACAGATGGGCAGATTCATTCAGTTGTTTGCCTAGCGGTAGAGTAGCTCAGTTATGGTGCTTGGAAATTCCTGAGGAAAATTTAATAACAGTATATTCTGTGCATATGTGTAACTTATATAGGCAAACAGAAAATCTTCACGTACATATTTCATGAATTCTTAAGATGTTAAAACCTCAGTACAAGTCTGGGTTATAACATCATTATTTAGACTTTATTCTAAGGCAATAGACCCAGTTTAAGCAACCCAAGTAATTAACAAAACCAATATAAGGTCACACGGCCACGAAGCAGCAGAACCTTATTTCAAACCTTGATCGGCCTTCTTCACAAGCTATAAAATTTTAACTACTAACATAGACCACTACATCACAGTCACAGAGATAAATTAACATTGTTTCTGCCAAGAAGAATCCTTAAATTGACCAAACTTGATTAGGAAACCAAAGGCACATTTTTGTTCTCCAGCTTGTGTAGAAATGCTGCTGATATGATATTGCAATTGAGCAACTGGGTGTAAAAATCACTCGTAAAATCACACTGCAGATGGCAATTAATTACCACACCACCCTGCTCTATTATGCAGTGAAAGATTGACAGAGACACTGCGACAAGACTGAACCAGGAAATGACATATACGTGGGAAACTGCCCTCTTCTGGTCAAGCCCGTTTCCTGTCCTTGTTAAATAAGGACGTTATTCAAAGATGCAAATGAGATATTTTGAGCACTTTTATATTTATGACTTTATTGCTCAGAGATGGTTGGGAGTTTTAATTTTGTGGTTAGCCCACCTGCTGTTTCTTTATTAAAATCTTAGTTCTGATTAATCAAAAACGCTCTTTACAGTCAGGTCACATAGATTCCATAAAATGAGATGCACTAGCTAGCCCTGGATTTGGTGTGAGATTTATCTTTTAAAGATGCACACTGATTTATATGTGTGCTCACAGGGTGGCAGCGAATTAAAATATGATAGCAAGTGGGAAAGGCTCATGGCTTTCTGAATGTGACCATAAATAAGATATTTCATGACCAAGTTGCTCTGTGTAATAACCATGTCTCTCCTCATCCATGGGCATATTGGGGTCATTCTATTGGTGGAAACTATGTAAACTCATATTGGGTTTGCATAGCTTCATACATTTGGCATCAAAAATCTGCAATTTGATTAGCATCTATGGTTTTTATACACATGGCATTAAAGCATATGAGTTACCTGAAGCAACTGAAATGATGACTATATTTTCATCATCTCCCAGATCTCTGTCTACCAACTGAATTTAAATTTTCTCCTATGAAGTTTCAAAAGCAGCAGGGACAGAGCCTTGAGAGTGAGAGAAAGGGTAGCACAGCACTGAAGTTGTTCAATAGAGAAAAGTTGAGAAAATACCTAAAGGAGATGTTAGAGATGTCCTGACATATATATATATCTCAAATACTTATATATAATAAATATTGTTTATTAAATAACCACATGAAAATGATGCTTTCATAGAGACGTGACATGCCAATTTAATACACAAGTCTCCTTTGTGGCAACTTCTGATATCCCTCCCCACAAGAAAAACACCCTAATGTTACTTCAGATATACAGAAAATGAAATGTTATTCAATATCTAAAGCTATGAAACATATGAGACAACCAAGGTCAAAAGAGTGATACTGTTTATATTGAATACAAGAATTTCTTTATGAGATAACCTTCACTTCCCAGATGCTAGGAGACTCACTTGGGAAGAGTCTTCTATAATTACAAAAAACAGCAAAGCACTGACTATGCTTGGGACTTGTATTTCTTTCTACAAATATTTTTTGGGGGGATTTCTTGCTTTGTCTGAATCTTAAGATGATATGGGCATGACACCTACCTCACTGCAGTCTGTTGAGAATTAATTAAACTTTATGTGTAAAATGTCTAGCACATAGTATACATCACAAAATGTTGGTTTACTATGGTCTTTTGTGAATAAGCTTAACTGACACTATTACTTGAAACAGTAATCCCGCCATCCAACTGATTTCATATCTTCACTATCTCTATCTGAAACATGTGCATCCTTAAGAATCGGTGGTATGAAATGGTTAGACCATATAATTTCACTATTACAACCTGAAAACTAGTAAGAAGTGGCTGTCAAAGTCTCTAGTATAATCTGCTCCAGTCTCTAGTATAATCTGTTTCCCACAAATCTAAATCTCTGCAAGAACTAGTACTGCCCCCAAAATAGTTCAGGGAGATCCCCTGGAGTGTTCCCCAAGTGCATTTTCTTAAGATTTATTGATTTATACATACAAGCTGGGGTACAGGTCAGAGGCATGGGGCAGCAAGAGGATTCACCAGAGACAGAGCGGGGAGCAGAACCTGCAGATCAACGGAAATACTGCTGAGGGGAGCAGCGGGTGAGGCAGGAAAGGTCTGCCACGCCATGTGGGAATCTCCCCGGCCAGGCGTGGAACTCGCATCACTGCTGCCTGCCGACAGCTCCACAGCACAGAGCTTAACAGCTACGCCACCAGGGAGTTCCCCCCCACCAAGTGCACTGACAGATGTTCCCATGGTAAAGTTGCCATCACTATTCTCTGGAAACTAACATTGGTCCTCTGCTTTTGTGGTCTCTCAGAAGGCTCCACTGCCACTGTTTTTCTCCTTCTGAGTATTTTCATGCATAGTGTGGTGCATGTGGTAGACGAGGTTGAAGAGAGCTAACAATAAACAACCTGCTTATCTTTGGCTAATACTGTGTGAATGAGTTCCCAAAACATGGCTTCTTTTACAGCGGCTATAGAGAATCTCAGATTAGACTTAAAATCTTCTCCCTTCTCTGGATGAAAATTCAGTATCGGGTCTTAAGCTGTATTACTATAATATACTGTAATATTACTATAATATACAAAATTAATCTTTGATATAAAAGTAATCTTTTAATGACACTTTCTACTGACTCAGCTCATTGTACCTATATGATATTTCCTTAGATGCTACTGAAATCAATATTGGCTTTATACTTTGGCAAAAGAGTTCTCTAAGTCCATACTTTGGGGGTCCTACTCTGACACTTTACTGCACACCACACTCCTTAGCCAATGAGATAAAGAGATGTAGACACCAAAGTTCACCTTGACTCTTAAACCAGGATTTAGGTAGGTAAAAACCCAGAATGCTTTGTTCAAATGGCCCAAGACTACCTCACTGGTCAGTTTGGTCTTCTTCCCCATGTCTGTCCTCCTAGATCAGATTAATCACTTTGGGCCCCAGAGGAGACCAAGGGGTAATTGTTTCTTAGGAAATACTACTTTCATTTTGAAAGTGAACTGCATCATCTATACCAATAGTTTGGAGTATAAAGTACAAAGATGATCTTGTTAACCATCTGAGGTGCTACATTTCTAAATTAGTAAATGACACATGATATTTAGCTATGGTGCCTTCTACTCACATATTCTATGTTGCTCTTCACAATTTTTCTTAAAACCTGCAAGGCAATACCTCAGTTGGAAAATTTGAAAATACTATTGTAAGTGTTTAATTTTATTAGCTTGTAAAATGTAAAATTCTTGAACCCACCATGAATTTCTGATTCTGAAGAAAAGGAGGATAATGTGTAATAACAAATAACTTTTTACTTAAGGAAATTTTAGATAAATAAAAAACACCATGCTGGCCTATTTAGAGCAAGTTTATCTTTTTTCATTGTAAAGCAAGAAACTCTCCTCAAGTAGGGAATTTAATGGGAACAAAAGCCTACTTTCCTCTGGTCCTCACCCTGGCTAAATATCTTTCCCAATGCTCCTTGTATATGATACTTTTTTGGTCAAGAGAATGCACATAACACTGCCTGATATTGGAATATTAAATTGTGTATGAGACTACATTTAAATATACATGTTAATTAGGATTTGAAAACTTGTATAATCCATCATATCAACAACTCCTATGAAAACAATATCAAGATTTGTCAAATTATTAAAAATATATTCACCATGTGATCCAACAATTACATCTACCCTGAGAGTCAAAGAATACAAAAACATTAATCTACTCATTTCTATTTCAATTACTTACCAACCACCATCTTTTAATTGCCCTATGACAGATGAGGAGACTAAGGAGATGTGGTATATATGCACAATGGAACACTACTCAACCATAAAAAAATAACAAAATGTCATTTGCAACAACATGGATGGAACCGTCGGGGATAATGCCAAGTGAAATAAATTGGAGGAGAAAGATAAATACTGGATGATTTCACTCAATTGTGGAATACAGAGAAACAAAAGAAAGGAGAAGAAAAAAAACAAACCCTAGAAATATGACTGTAGACTTGAGGCTACCAGGGGTGAGAGTAAGGGTAGGGAAAAAAATTGGAATGGGGCTCAGTAGACTATGGTAGAGAACTATGGGTGCCTAGGTGGTAGGTGTAGTGGGATAATACACATTTGAAAAAGTGTGAGCCTATACCTCTGAGTTCTCTTCCATGTGATAAGCCTATGTTACTTCAATAAAAAGTGATGTCAGAAAAAAAAAAAGAAATGGAACATGATCAAGGAGAATTCCTGAATTTTGTCTTGAGTAATTAGACAGAAAATGGTGTTTTCTGAGAGATGGAAGTCCATAGATGGAAGAAAAATCACACAAAGAAGAAATAAATTTGTCTGCTATATGAAAAAAAAATTAATCCTCTGAATTCTAAAAAATTTAAATATCAAAAAATATCTAAATAAATTGAGAGATATACCATGTTTTTGGATAAGAAGACTCAATATAGTTAAGATATAAGTACTTCTTAAATTGGTCTACAATTCAATATAATCACTCAAAATTCCAATAATTTATTTTGTGTGCATTAAAAAACTGATTCCAAAGTTTGTATGGAAAGGCAAAATACCAAAAATAGCGAACACAATATTAAAGAACAAATTTAGTAAACTGATAGTCTTCATCTTTAAGATTTATTATAGCTACAGGGCCTCCCTGGTGGCACAATGGGTTAAGTCTCAGCACTATGAAGCTATCCACAGCCACTGCAGCATGAGTTCGATCTCCAGCCAGGGAGCATCCCATATGGCACAGCAGACCTCTCCTGCCTCGCCAGCTGCTCCCCTCAGCAGTGTACTTCAGTAGATCCACCTGTTCTGCTCCCCACTCTGTCTCTGGTGAATCCTCTCACCACCCCACACCTCTGGCCTACACCCCAGTTCTTGTATGCATAAATAAATAAATCTTTTTTAAAAAAGATTTATTATAGCTAGAGTAATCAAGACACTGTGGTAATGGTGAAATAGACAAAAAGATCAATGGAACAGAGCAGGGAGCTCAGAAATAGACCCGCAGAAATACAGTCAACTGATCTTTAACAAAGAAGCTAAGACAATTCAATGGACAAAGGATAGTCTTTTCAGCAACTAGTGTGAGACTGGACATTCTCATGGAAGAAAATTGAACCTAAGCACAAAATTTAATTCTAAATGAATCAGAGACTTAAATGCAAAACACAAAAATCTGAAGATACCTATGAGAATATGTAGGTGACCTTGAGTTTGGCAATGAGTTTCTAAAGGCAACACCAAAAGTGTGATCCAGGAAGGAAAATAATTGGTAAGTTGTACTTTATTATAATAAAAAAACACCCTATAAAAACATACCTACGTGTAAAAAGATAACCACAGAGCAAGAGAAAATATTTTCAAAACACACATCTGATAAGTAAAATATATCCAAACTCAATCACAAGAAAAACAATCCAATAAAAAATGGGCAGAAGATATAGACACTCTTCAAGTAAGATCTACAGATGGAAAATAAGCATATGAAAAGATCCTGATACCATTATGTAACCAGGAAATTGCAAGTTAAAATAAGGTACCACTATATACTTTTAAGCATGGCTAAAATTCAAAATATTAACAACAAACGCTGACAAGGATATAGACCAGGAACCTTAATTCATTGATAACAGTTCTGTGAAATGGTACAACCATTTTGGAAGACATTTTTGCAATTTTTACAAAACTAGACATGGGCTTGCTGTATGATCTAGTAATCATGCTCCTGGAAATCCGCCATGAGCTGACAACATATTCACAACAGAAACCTGTACGTGGATATTTATAGCAGTTTTCTTCATAATTGTCCCACCCTGGAAGCAACCAAGATGTCTTTCTCTAGCTGTTTTCATAAATAGGATGCATCTACACAAAATATGATGTTTACACAAATTATGCGTAAACCATGTATTCATAGAAAGACATAAATAAATCTTAAACATATATTGTTAAGTGAAAGAAGGAAATCTGAACAAGCTTCATTATGTATAATTTTAAACACATGACATTACTATATATATATATATAGTGTGTGTGTATATATATTATATATATAAAATATATATCAAAGTGTATATATATAAAGTGTATATATAAAAGTGTATATATATAAAGTGTGTATATATATAAAGTGTATATATTGCAGTGTATAATATATATTATATATATTACATATATATTATATATATAAACCTATGTATGTATATAGATAAAATATTGTATATAGGTAAAAAATGTACCTATGTATGTAGGTAAAAATGTTGACGTTCACCAGGGACTGGGTAGAGAAGAGGGATGAATGGGTCAGTGAAACTATTTGGTATGGTACTGTACTGGTATTATGGTAGTAATACTGCTATTATGGTGTTATACTGGTATAATAGATGGTATTATGTAGTTATCAAATTTATTGAAATTTACAACAAAAAAGAACTTTAGTGTATATATTTCAGTTAATAATAATGTATCACTGTTGGTTTATAAAACATAACACATTTTCCACATTACTGGAAGATGCTAATTAGGAAAACTGGGAAAGTTGGCTGATTGGGAGAGGGATTATATGGGAACTCTGTGCTTCCTGCTCAATTTTTTTGTAAACCTAAAACTGCTCTAAAAGTTTATTAGAAAAAAGAAAATATCTTACATAATCCTTTGAAAATCTCTGAAAATAAGTTTTATATTACAGATGGCAATACTAAAGCTCAAACATGAGTTAATAATAGAAGAAAAGTGAAATTCTGATTTGTACTAAGAACCCATTTAAGTTATAATGTCTCAGAGATGGTAATCTAGTAAAGGATAAAATCCTAGTGTTATATGAACAAGTATATCTCAAGATTCTAGAGTTGTTCTACCCAATAAGGTAGCTACTGAGTACAGGGATTAGAGACATCTCTCAAACATAATAATTGGAAGAAATTTATCATGAGAGACAAGAACATAGACGAAGGACACTTGTGCAGTGTTTTGAAAGAATAAGGACATTTGTAACTTTACCATTATGCTATTTCTTTTTTTTTTAACATTTATTTATACATAGAAGCTGGGGTACAGGCCAGAGGCGTGGGGCGATGAGAGGGTTCACCAGAGAGAGTGGGGAGCAGAACAGGCAGATCAGAAATACACTGCTGAGGGGAGCAGCGGGCGAGGCAGGAGAGGTCTGCCGCACCATGTGGGATTCTCCCTGGCTGGGCGTCGAACTCGCATCACACGGTGCCTACAGCTCCACAGCACTGCGCTCAACCGCTGCACCACCAGGGAGGCCCCAATGCTATTTCTGTTATCTCTCTAATTGCAGTGTTTCTCAACTCTGAAAATAACTTGAACTAAATTCTTCCACAGTACTTATAAAAGATGTCTATTTCTGAGTCCCAAATGAAGACCAACATTCTCTGGAAACAGATTCTAGGAATCTGTAGTCTTAACAAGTGATTTTTACACACAGTTTTGTAATTTGTCCCTTAGTTGGAGAAAGAAAAAGCACCTGTTCTCAGTCATTTTGGTAATGGGAGTGTGCCTAGAGCACCAATGAATATAACAGATGAGCTCAGCATTAATAGCAAGAAAAAAGCATGGGTCCCTAGGACCTGTCCTAATGAGAGAATTTCTTTTTTGCAGTTGTGAGTATGAGTGTGGCTATACATGAAGAAAAGAACAAACAAAAAGAAAATGCTTTCGGAGCTATAAAGCATTCTACTGGGTTATCCAACATTTTTTAATATTATGTAATTTTTCTGATTAACTTCTATACTCATCATAAGGTACAGAAAAAATCAAGACAGAGCCCAATCACTTAACCTGAGTAAATGTCAACTTCAAATGTAAATTTAGGATGGGATAAGCTTCTCTGCATCACTGATTTAAGACCACTGTCAATTTTAAGTTAGGTAATTGGTGGAATACCATATGAAGAAGTGTAAAGTGATACCTCAATATATGTTCTCATGATAATTTCAGTGTTGAAATGATTCCTTGGGTTGGAAAATGACAGCAGTAGGACTTGAATAAAGGATGAAGAGTAAATTTTTAGCATTCTCTATCCTTCCATACTAGCATCTTTGCCTTTGTTGATTACTTCTTACTTAATAGCCATATTATGGAGAATCAAATCATGTCTCTAATTACCTCAGACTTAATAATGCAATCAAATAATCTGCCTCCATTCCTAATTACCATTTTTTTTTTCCAAGGGAATGACTCTACTGAGTCACAGTGCCTTTAGTACAGTGGGGTGAATGAAGCCTGGAGAAGACATCCTACAGTTTTCTTTCCTTCCACACTTTCCATGGAGCTGGCTGGGACTTTCTAAGAAGAATTCAATAGAAAGCATCTATTCAGCACTTCTTAGTCACAAAAATGTGAATTTTATCTAAATGACCCATGAAGTTGTTTTACATTAAATGCTCTCTTGTGTAGAATCTTTGTTAGAGGACACATTATGGGAACATTTGCATAGCAATTATTTCTAGTCGGGTGTAAATAGTAACCTCTTGTCTACTTTAGGGAAATATTATTAACTTCATTTTATTCCCCAGCCACCCTGAGGTGTCATGCTACCCCTTCAACATGCATGTTTCCTGAAACAGTTAGTGGTTCAACACCTGGATACCTTCATTGATAACATTTTAAAGCATCAACATCTTTGGAGGAGCAAATTAATGATGTTCCCAAATAGGAGTCAGCTACAATTTGCTTGCTTACTGTGGGTGAAGTGGGATTCTAAAGTATATTTCTTACGTGCTAATATCTTTCCTCTCTGGGGTTCATGGCAGATATAGAGCTTTTTCCACAACATTATTTCTCACTGGGATGAATCAGGCTTCAGAATCCTCCCCCAGACTCTACTCAGTCACTAATAACCAGTCACAGTTGACATGAGAGGTGGAACTATTTTACCATTTTGGATTGTGGAAATCTCATAGGCTTTGTAACCAGGCAAATCTCTTGTGAATAATGACTCTTCTTGCTATGACAGGATAATACTATCTAAAATGTAAGTTCTTTTTTTTTTTTTTTGTGAGGAGTTGGTGTTTCTGTGCCTGAGTACACACACATCCACCCACACGCACTGAAAGAAGTGTAACAGTAGAAACTCTGATACTATTTCACTTTATCTCCCTGTCTCTATGTATATCAAGATACTAGTAGTGTGGTCCTCCGAGAAGAGCAGGCAAACCAATGGCCTAACTTGTCCTCTAAATGTTCCTAATATACTCAACAAAATCAGACGGTAGAACCAGGTACCATTACCAAAGACAATTTTATATTTTATGTTATTCACTGTATTTAAGGATACAGAGGATTCATTTTCCTAAATGAATGATTCCTTGGTAAATGACTCAGTTTCTGGGGCCTAAAGGATAGGCCCCAGGCTTTATGGAACAGCTAGTTAGAACACCATGAGAAAATGAGAAAAATCCAGGAGGTGGGAAATTCAACAAAACAGCTGGCCTGAATGCTTCAAAAAGTCAATATTGTGAGAAAAGAAAAATGATGATAAAATTGTTTTAGTTAAAAAGTGGCAAAGGAGCCACATAGTTCCAATATAATGTGTGAGCTTTGACAGAATTTTAATTTAAATAACAGCTGTATTTTTTAGAGCTATTTGGAAAATTTGAGTATGTAGTTTGGATATTAATCTTCTTATATGGATAGCCTTAGCAAATGACTACATCAATTTGTGCCTCTGATTTGTCATCTGTAAGGTAGATATAATGATGGCAACTTCTTCAGGTCATTATGAATGTCACTAATCTGGATATATGTAGTTCTTGGAACAGTGACTGACACAAAGTAAGTACTCAAGATATGTTAACCAGAATTGTAATATTAGAACTAAAAGAGTTTCACGTTTCATAAAGGATGGAGACCTCAACATTTTTAAATGCAAAAGAAAAATTAATTAAGAAAAAAATGAGAAGTAGTCATTGGATTTAATAATAGGACTAATTGATAATCTTGACAAGAGTCATTTCATTACTGGAAACAATTGAGAATGTAATGAATTTATGTGAGTAGAAATACACTATAACAGAAATTGTGGATCCATACTTGCTCTGTTATACAACCAGAAATCTTACTGTATACCACCTTTGGATTTCACAGAAACGCCTCAAAAACCAATATGTCCCAAACCAAACTCATTCTGTCTTTACCGTTTTCCACTGCTATCCCATCAAGCTCCTCTGATATCCCATATCTTAGTTAGAATCACTATTATATTCAGCTTTACAAATCTAAAAACTGTTCAATTAAAGATGAGAGTTGACGGTGAGATTCTGAGAGACTTTAAGGCAATCACTCATGCAAGAAGGGATGACTATTCCATTTTCTATTTGTTACAAGCCCTCAGTTTCTAGAGATGAAACTGTTGAGGTAGAGAGGAGGAATAAACTCATTTTGCGACATTTTTCAAGCTGACATTTTTGCCTTACGTGGTTCTTATGAAGCACTGATTGCATCCTCATCTCAGTTTCATAGCTTGAAGAGTCAATACTCTTCCAGACTTAGTCAAGCAGTAGGGTCTTATTTTTGGGAACTGTTTTATTTTTATCGTTCTCCAGTACTTCATAAATACAGGAGTAAGATGTCTACCTGTGTTCAGCTAGTTAAATTACATTTTAAACCAGAAGCTCTCTCTGACTTATTTTTTTTTCTCCAAAGGAATTTAAAACTTTTTAAAGTTACAAAGTAAATGAATTAAGATATTGATTAGGGTTGTACTTCATCACAATATAACTTCGGAATGTGTGATTATTAAAATGAACTGATGATGCCAGTGAATAAACTATCAATAGGTCAGCAATTCCCCTCAGTGTTTACAACTGTAGCAAATACCCCTCCTGTGGTCATGCCCCCAGCTCTGCCCTCCTCATCACTCTCCTTTTTGACTGTTGTGGTGATTCAATAAATTCCTCTCTTATCAGCATGTGTAAGAAATAAGTTCACATCAATCTCAGCTAGTAATCTCTCAGTGTTCCCTAGAAAGTTGGATTTCTTAGACACACCTTCAACAACCAAAGTTCAGTTCAAGATAAGATCCATTCCTGAAGAAAGAATGCTCAGTTTAGGTTTTGTCAACAGAATGGCTGATCACCAGAATGTGGGAGCAATGGATAGTAGGGGTCAATTGGATGGCTGTAAATGGGAACTAGATCTTTTGTGATGAATGTGGTATAGTATATACATTTGTCCAGATATGAAGCTGAACTTTGAAACTTGATACAGAATTGGAAATCAATGTTGCCACAATAAAAATAAATAAATGAAAGATATAGTTTTCCTCATATTTCATAATGTTCATTTTTGTCTTCACATAGTCTCTTTATATTTCTTCCAAAATTATAATTAAGGAATGTATTATTTTGAACAATCCCAAAGTAATTCATTCTTTTCTATATATCTTTTAATGGGATACTGACAATTTTTTGTAAATACAAATGTAAAAAAACCCTGTCCTGTTATTACACAATGTATGAAATTATTTAACACCCTCTTTAGTCCAAAATCTTCACTATAACTGTTATTTCTAACTCTCCTCAGGATTTTGGAGGTAAGGCAGCAAATAGATTAAGCAGTAAAAACAGGACATGTTTCTTGATTAAAAAGGGGATAGGGTGGCTTAAATAACTGGATGGCAGTGGCAATGATGCATTTTAGAGAATGGAAATAATATAAGGACAAACCTTGAGTACTACTAGAAATTTTTAAAGTTGTATTGTTTTTCTCAAAGTAAAAATGTCTCACATTTTTTAAAAATATTGAGGTATACTATAATAATTTACAATATATGTTCAATATTTTGATGCATTTTAACTACTCTAGAGTCTCTTTCATAACAATTGCATGTTTCCAAAGACAGACAATACACTAATCTGGAAATACTTCAGAACTAAAGCCAAATTTAGTAACATTTATTTTAAAACTTTACCTTTCCTATATTTTGCAGTCAATCTCCCTGGTACTGTCCTTTCAAGATACTAAAAACATTTGGCTTACTTTTTCTAAAAGCTAAGTATTCTGAGGTAATAATCATATCCTTTGAGATTTCAATTCTCCCAGTAACACCTCTGCCCTTAGTTCCCCCCTCGCCCCCTTTTAAAGTATAGTTTCTGACTTGATAATAGTAGCAATTGTAATTGGAGCTCTGAGTTGCCATGTAAGCAATCTCAAGTGGCCAGGCTCTACAAAAGTTGTTTTTTTTTTTAAGCCTAATCTAGCCCATATGCAGAAACTCTGTGATTACACAATGAGAGAAATAGCTCATTATCTGCCAACTGCTCCCACACCTCCCCACCATGCTGCTGGAGTTCCATTCACCAATGTCTTCAGAGAACATGTGCCCAAACCACCCAGCCAAGACCGTCCCAAATTCATGATTCAGAGAAAAGCATGAGATCGGAAAAAATTATTGATCTTATGCCTTCAATTTTGTATGTGTGTTTGGAAAGTCTTTTTTTTTTTCTTTTAATTATATTTATTGAGGCAAACTTAACTTACCTAGTTGTATCAGCTTTTGGGAGTTATAGGTTTAAATGTCTACAAATATATGTTTTTCACACTATGTCCACCACCAATGCCCCCAAAATTTTCCACAATGTTCCACTGGGTTCTGCCTCCCCCACTCCTACCCTGCCCCCCTCCCCTTCTGGTTGCCTCAGTTTTTTTGTTTTTTTTTTTTTAATGGTTGCCTCAGTTTTGAAAAAATAATCGTTACAGTTTTGGAGATTTAGATCAAACAGATTACCTTATACAACCAAAGTGAAATATCTGGTTAGGGGCAGAGTTTAAAATTAATGCATTTCAAATTCTCTTTCTTCTTTCTAATATTTTCATGCATTTTTATATCGTATTCTTGTAAATATGCAAGTATAGAATATAGTCATCTGAATTAAGGCTCCACTGTGGCCATAACACACTATCAAAACCATGCTATCAGTGTCAATTTATATGGGTTGTCTAATTTGCACATTTCTAAAATGTACAGTCAGTTAGAAAGGGTTAGCAGAGTCAACATTTCACAATAAGATAAACATATTAGAAGTATACATAGATAATCACAACAAGGTGTGAACAGCAACACTTCTGAGGTAAAACCTATCCCAGAAATGGATTTCTTCATAATGAAGGACTTTCACTGCTGAAATTTGGGAATGCAGTCTGCTCCTTTGCACTCATAATACTTAAAGACTGAGTTTCTTGCACAGACAACTTCAAATAATAATCTTTACAGTTAGTGTTCTGTGACCTTTAATCCTTTCCCAATAGAAATGTGTGCATATTAAAAAGCTAGATAGATTACATCACTGCAGATTATAAATTCAGGTATGTTAAATGACATATAATAAACATAAAGTAACTTGGAAAGTCTGCTTCTGATCAGTTTACACTTAGTGTACATAAAGTCCATAAAGAGGATGCAATGTGGATCACTAGACATTATCCCCACCCTTAATTCTGTTAAGTCCAGAATAAGGAATAATCTCAGTTATCACTATCCACTACATTACGTCTTTAGATTTTTATATACTCTGGAAATTTTCATGGGTATTTATTTATTTTTTTATTTTTGTTATTCCTATTTTTTACATTATTGTAAAAATCCCCATAGGTTATCCACCACCTGCTCACCTGTGAAGCCATCAACATAGTCCCCCGTGCTCCCCTCTTCCCCCCTCTTGAGCCCTTACCCTCCCCTCCTTCCCTGCTGAGTGTCGCATTCTTATTTGGCTCCCCTATATTCCTGTTATAAGTGAAACCATTCGATAATTTTCTCTTTCTTTCTGCCTTATTTCACTGATCATGATCCCCTCTATTCCATCCATGTTGCTGCGAATTGCATGTGTTTGTCTTTTTGAATGCTGAATAGTATTCCATTATGTATATGTATCACATCTTCTTGATCCAGTCATCTATTTTTGGACATCTGGGTTGTTTCCAAACTTTAGCTATTGTAAACAGTGCTGCAATAAACATGCGGGTGCATGTATCCTTTTGGATTAGTGTTTTTGTGTCCTTTGGGTAGATTCCCAGAAGTGGTATTGCCGGGTCATATGGAAGCTCCATTTCTAGCAGTTTGAGGAAATGCCATACAGCTTTCCATAGTGGTTGGATAAATTTGCATTCCCACCAGCAGTGTAGGAGAGTTCCTTTTTCTCCACACCATTGCCAAAATTTGTTGTTACCTGTTTTTTTAATGTGCACCATTCTTACTGGCGTGAGGTGGTGTCTCATTATGGTTTTAATTTGTATTTCCCTGATTATAAGTAACATTGAACATTTTTTCATATACCTGTTGACCATTTGCTTTTCTTCTTTGGAGAAGTGTCTTTTTAGCTCTTCTGCCAATTTTTTGACTGGATTGTTGACTTTGTTTTTGTTGAGTTGTGTGAGCTCTTTGTAGATTTTTGTTATCAGTCCTTTATCAGTTGTATTGTGTGCAAAGACATTCTCCCAATTAGTAAGGTGTCTGTTGGTTTTGATTATTGTCTCTTTTGTTGTACAGATGTTTTTTAGTTTGATGTAGTCCCAGCTGTTTATCTTTTCTTTTACTTCCTTTGCTATGAGGGAAGTGCTTTTAAAGATTTTGCTGAGATGTATGTCATGTAGAGTTTTGCCTATATTTTCCTCTATAAACTTTATGGTTTGAGGTCTTATTTCCAGGTCTTTTATCCATTTCGAGTTGGTTTTTGTGCATGGTGTGAGGTAGTAGTCTAATTTCATTTTTTTGCAAGTAGCAGTCCAGTTTTCCCAACACCATTTATTGAACAAACTAATCTTGTTCCATTGCATATTCTTTGCTCCTTTGTCAAAGATTAGTTGTCCATAAATATGTGGATTTATTTCTGGGTTTTCTATTCGATTCCATTGGGCTGTGTGTCTGTTTTTGCTCCAGTACCATGCTGTTTTAATTATTATGGCTTTGTAGTATACTTTGAAATCAGGGACTGTAAGCCCTCCATTTACATTTCTTTTAGTTAGAAGAGCTTTAGCTATTCAAGGTTTTTTGTGGTTCCATATGAATTTCATCAATATCCATTCTATTTCTTTGAAGAATGTCATTGAGATTTTTATTGGAATAGCATTGAATCTGTAGATTGCTTTTGGTAGGATGGCCATTTTGATGATGTTGATTTTTCCATGAGCAAGGAATGTCTTTCCATTTTTTGTGTGTCCTCCTCTATTTCTTTTAACAGTGTCCTGTAGTTTTCTTTGTGTAAGTCCTTTATCTCTTTTGTTAGGTTTATTCCCAGGTACTTGATTTTTTTGGTTTTGATTTTGAAGGGGACAACTCTTTTAATTTCTTTTTCTTCAGACTGAATGTTTGCATATAGAAAGGCTACTGATTTTTGTGCATTGATTTTGTATCCTGCTACATTAGTGAATTGGTCTATAGTTTTGAGTAGTTTTTCTATGGAGTTTTTAGGATTCTCTATGTATATAATCATATCATCTGCAAATAGTGACACTTTAATTTCTTCCTTCCCTATTTGGATTCCTTGTATGTCTTCCTCTTGTCTTAGTGCTCTCACTAGGACTCCAAGTATTATATTGAAAAGCAATGGTGAGAGTGGACATCCTTGCCTGGTTCCTGATTTTAGGGGAAAGGCTTTCAGTTTCTCACTGTTGAGAATAATATTGGCTGTGGGTTTGTCATATATGGCTTATGCTAAGGAATGTTCCTTCTATCCCAAGGATTTCAAGTGCCTGTATCATAAATGGGTGCTGCACTTTGTCGAATGCTTTCTCAGCATCTATTGATATGATCATGTCATCTTTATTTTTCTTTTTGTTGATGTGTTGGATTACATTGATTGATTTTCATATGTTGACCCATCCTTGTGTCCTTGGAAAAAATCCCAGTTGGTCGTGGTGTATTATCTTTTGGATGCATTGCTGGATCCTGTAGGCCATGATTTTGTTAAATATTTTTGCATCAGTATTCATTAGGGAGATTGGTCTGTAGTTTTCCTTTTTTGTATTGTCTTTGCTGGTTTCGGTATTAGAGTAATATTTGTTTCATAGAATGTGTTTGGTAGTATTCCTTCCTTTTCAATTTTTTGAAAGAGTTTGTGTAATATAGGGACTACTTCATTTTTAAACGTTTGGTAGAGTTCGTTTATGAAACCATCTGGTCCTGGGCTTTTGTTTTGGGGGAGGGTTTTGATTACTGCTTCAATTTCACTGCTGAGATTGGCCTGTTTAGGTGTTCTATATCTTCTTTACCTATTTTTGGGTGGTTGGGTAGTTTCAGGAATGTGTCTATTTCCTCAAATTGTTGAACTTGTTTCCATATATCTGTTCATAATAATATCTGATTATTCTTTTGATTTCTGCTGTGTCTGTTGTAATTTCTCCTCTTTCATTTCTTATCCTGTTTATTTGTGTGTTCTCCTGTTTTTTTCTTTGTTAGCTAGAGGATTGTCTATTTTGTTTATTTTTTCAAAGAACCAGCTTTTGGTTTCGTTGATCTTCTGTATTTTTTTTTTATTTCCATTTCATTTATTTCTGCTTTGATTTTAATTATTTCCTTTCTTAAGCTGGCTTTTGGGTTTTTCTGCTGTTCCTTTTACAGTTCTTTGAGGTGGGAGATTAGATTGTTTCTTTGAGTTGTTTCTTGTTTCTTGATGTGAGCCTGTATTGCTATGTATTTCCCTCTTAATACTGCTTTTGCTGTGTCCCAAACGTTCTGGAAAGTTGTGTCTTCTTTGTCACTCATTCTAGGTATTTTTTAATTTCTTCTTTGATCTCCTCATTAGTCCAGTGGTCTTCGAGCAGAGTGGGTTTCAATCTCCATGATGTAAAAGTGTTCCTTTTTTTCTTTTCATGGTTCATTTCTAGTTTGATGGCTGTATGATCGGAGAAGATAATAGGTATGATTTTGATCTTTGTGTATCTCTTGAGGTTTGTTCTGTGACCTAGTATGTGATCAATCCTGGAGTATGATCCATGTGCACTTGAGAAGAATGTGTATTCAGATTTTTGGAGGTGCAGTGCCCTATAGATATCTGTTAAGCCCATGTGGTCTAGCTCTTTATTTAGAGCTTTAACATCCTTGTTTACTTGTTGTCTCGTTGATTTGTCCATTTGTGATATGGGGTGTTGAAGTCTCCTACTATATATGTATTTTCTCTGCTGTCTGTTTTCAGAGATGATAAAATAATTGTCTTACATATTTTGGTGCTGCTTCATTTGGGGAGTATATGTTGATGAGGGTTATATTGTCTTGCTGAATTGTCCCCTTTATCATGATGTAGTGACCATCTATGTCTCTTTTTACCTTTTTTTTTTGAAGTCTATTTTATCTCATATAAGTATAGCTGTCCCTGCCTTCTTTTTAGGTCCATTTGCTCTTAGGATTGTTTTCAAGCCTTTTACTTTCAGTTTGTGTTTATCTTTTGTGGCTAAATATGTTTCCTGTAGACAGCAGAAGGTTGTTGGGTCCTGTTTTTTGATCCATTTCGCTACTCTGTGCCTTTTTATTGATGATTTTAGTCCATTTACATTTAGAGTTAATATTGATACATTGGCGTCTATATTGGCCATTTTGTTTGTCTTTTTGTGGTTTTATTCCTTGTCTTATTCTGGTCTTTTTCATTCCTTTGTCGGTTTTGGTTTTAGGAATTCTTGTAGTATTGTTTGTAGTGGGGGTTTAGTCATGATGAATTTCTGGAGACTGTTTTTCTGGGAAGATCCTTATCCTTTCTTCATAGAGGAAAGAGAGCTTTGCAGGATAAAGTATTCTTGGTTGGCTCTTATTGTCTTGGAGTTTGTTGAATATCTCTCCATTCTCTCCTTCCCCCAGCGTTTCTTTGGAGAAGTCAGATGTCATCCTGATTGGTTTTCCTTTATAAGTTATTTGTTTCCTCCCCCTTGCCATCTTCAATATTTTTTCCTTGGCCTGTATTTGTGTGAGTTTAACTATGGTATGTCAAGGTGTAGGTCTTCTGGTATCATGGTGATTTGGAGATCTTCGTGCTTCTCGTATGCCTATGGTCATACTTGGGAAGTTTTCTTCTATCACCTCCTTAAATAGTTTCTCTGCTCCTTGGTTCCTCTCCTCTCCTTCTGGGATTCCTATAACTCTTATGTTTCCTTTTTTTCATGGTGTCAGATAGATCTTGAATTGTTTTTTCATTCTTTTCCCTTCGTGCTTCTATTTCCTTTTCCCTTTTGGATCTTTTAATATTTGCATCTTTGAGATCGCTAATGCAGTCTTCCATTTCATCGATTCTGCTTTTATCGCTTTTCCTGGAGATCTTTAGTTCTTCCATTAAGCTCTTCTTCTCCTTCTTTAGGGTCTCAATTTCTTTCTTCAGGTCGTTAATTGTTTTTTTTTCCATTTCTTTCTTTTCCTTTATCCTGATTTCCTTAATCATGATTCTAAATTCTTTATCTGTTAGAGAGAGAAGTTCTTTGGTGTCGTTTTCAATAAGTTTTGGTGCTTGATTTTCTTTTTGTTCCGTATACTTTCCCTGAGGGCTTGCTTGGTTTTTTGTATTTTTCCTTCTCCCTGTTTGTCTTCTGATTTGTTGTAATGTGGGGAGATTGTGGTACTGGTGTTGGCAGGCATTCTTTGGGTGCTCCTTCTTGGTTGTCAGGGGGTGGAGATCTAACTGATTCTGGCCCTGTTAGGCCAATCCCCTGGTGGTCATAGTGGTTGGTGGTCCCAGTGCTAGCTCCACTCAGTTCCAAGAACCCCAGTACTGAGGTCTGTGGCTGGTTTGCACCAGATCCTTGTAGGCTCGGGAGGATAACTTCTTAAGATTTTTTTTTTAGTGGTTCCTGCTGATATGGTAGTTGAAGGTTTAATTTAGGAGGTCTTCTGTAGTCTTTTGTCCCTGAAGTCTTTGGGCGTTTGGGTGGCCCCACTGCTGGGGTACTGTCCCCTTTCAGATGTCAGATGCTGCTGCCGCCAGTTTTCTTTCTGTCACTGCTAGTATTCTCTCTATAGATCTTCCTGTACTCTCTCTCCTGCTGTTTCCTCCAGTGTTTACTAGAGTTTATCACTGCTATTGGGGTTGGATCTGGTGGGGAGGAGTCGCCTGAGGCTGGCCCTGAGCCTCTGTGCCTCTGATTTCACCCCGATCAGGGTGCGGCCACTCTATGGTGGGGGAAAGGGTGTGGGCTGGTGGCTGTGTGTTGCCTCAGGTAGTTGTAATTTTGAGTTCTGCCAGGAGTCTGGAATTGTTTCAAGCCCTGCCATGGAATTGCAGTTTAATGCCTGGGGCAGAAGGCCATCTGTGTTTTTTGTTTTTTGTTTTCTGGGTTTTTGTTTTGTTTTGTTTTTGTCCCCTTTTCTCCCAGTGGCTCTTCTCACGCCCCTGGAGGGTGGTCGTGGAAGTCTACCCCGTAGGGTAGTCATGGTAGTCTAAGCCATGGTCTTTCTCTGGTGGCTCAGAGCTGACCCCCTCCCACGGTATTTCTGCGGCATGGCACAGCTGCGCCGACTGCGGTCCCTCTCCTGCATGGCGAGAGCAGGAAGCTCCAACTGTGGCTTTTGTCCCGTGCTTCTCCCATGCCTGGAATGGGAGCCTGTTTCCAGCGGTTTCTCCAGTGGCTAGAGAATATTAGTGCTGCTGAGAGGGGGAGGAGACCACCACCCCAGGGTTCTGTTCCATGAGGTGGGGGAAGGAGCTACACCAAGGCTTCTCAGGGCTTTGTTCTGGGTCCCGCCAACTTCCCCAGTGCACTCTCCAGGGCTCTGTTGCTACCTGGAGGGACTGCTGGTGTCAGTTTCGAGTTTATCACTCTGCCGTGCCTGGGAAAACACCTCTACCCACCTTTTTTTCCTGGGTCTCCTCAGGTGCCCATTGTCTTGGTTTCCTGGTCCAGTTTTGCATGGCGGGGAGGGGAGAGGGGATCTGGTCATTCTTTCTTCTCCTTAGTCAGTCTTTTCAGCTTCTTTCCAAGTCCTACTCATCCATGAGGGTGTTAGATTTATGTAGTGTTTCTGGATCTTCTCTGCATTTGGCTGATGTCCCTTTATAAGTGGCTTTTCTTTTGGGAGAGTTGATTCTAGCGTCCCTTCACTGCCATGTTGATGACGTCCTTCATGGGTATTTATTTTAATGGGAATCAGGGAAGATATTTTCCATAGATTCTCAGACAGCTATTAAAGGAAGTACAGAGAGTTTTATTATCAGTCTCTTTCCCTGTTAGTGACCTTGTTCTCTCTGACCCAGCAATATTCTCTCCCCAGTAAAATACTTTCTTATACACACACAGTGATATACAATGCAGGATAAAGCATTTTCCTGGCCAAGGTCCTTTTAAATTTCTGTGGTTCTACTCTCCTTGCATGTTTTTTGTTGCTGTTTTTGCCCTTGTTTTGTTTCATTTATTTTTTCCAAAAATTCTGTTGTTCAGTCTGCTTTTATAACTTTTCAGTTCCAAATAATACAAAGAATTGTGGTTTTTCATGTATGATGATAAATATAACTCAATTTTGTTTTATAGAAGAAAATTGTGCCTCTCTGAATGTCAAAAGGTGCCCAGAGAAGTTAATAAAAGAATGAAGGCAGGTGACTCCATAAAATAATGCACTTGAATTCTGAATAGCTTTTCAACTTACCACATAGAGAATCTAGTGGAAGTAAATAGCTATAGGCTAAGAAAGAGTTAGGTTGAATAAAAAAACTAGAGAAGCAATTGGTTCAGGAGAAAGTTTCTCTGAGGCATAGAGAAGGGTATTCAGAGTTCCAGAAAGTTAATATCTGGAGTGTCAATAACTTATCCCACAAGAAAAAAGAAAATGAAAAAGAAAGACCAATTCTTCCACATTATTAGCCTATGTCACAAGTCACTGATCAAAAGAATAAAAGACTTCAGACATTTTAAATACAAACTTAAAAACCATTCAATTATTTTCGAGTGTTATTTGTGCTATAGATACTACATCTGGCATTGGGAGGTTGGAGAGACTGGCACCAAGTCTTCTCACAAAGACTGGTAAATGCTACCGGAACTTGACCTCAAAGAGGACAATCCAACATCACACTAACATGCAATCATCCCTCCCTTTTGAATGTTTTTCTTTACCCTTTACAGAGGCAACTATGCCTATGAAAGCCTTGTATTTTTCCACCATTAGCATAGTCACATAGTCTTGCTAAGAGATGATTCAGAATTGCAATCCTTTAAAAGACAAAAAGTTGGCAATCTTGTTTCCATTTATAGCTATGTCATATGTATTGACAGTATAATGATCCTGACTGATCAATAGGTATGGGCTATCAAGACAGAGTGATTTAAGTTATCAATCAGAAAGTAGCCGCTTGTTTTTGAAGACACCGATAACAGATTATGGAAAAGGCAAGAAAGATAAAACCTGCTGTAGTGAGAGTTCCCTCCTAAATTGAAATTAACAGGGGGGCCTGTTGATACACCTCTGAATGTAGAATAAATTAAAAACAAAATTTGAGGCAATCTGAGACACCTACACACCACACCTGCAGTCCTGAAGCTTTCTCCAGGTTTTAACAAGGGCACTGGTCCTCACACTCTGTGAAATGTGAAGGATGGCTGCAGGGGTTCTCCCATCCCCTCTGGAAAGGTAATCTCCTGACCTTTGCCAATAGGTTTGTAACTTTTCCCCTTTACTGCCAATTCAGTCATATGCTGTGTTACTGTAATGTGGATTTCTCTCAGTAAACTCATATTTTGTTTATATGCTTTTAATTTGAGTCATAGTGAAACCATCCCACTCCTTGAAAGTTAGCATTCTAGAAATCCCAAAACAAAACAAAGTTGATGAAACAAAACAAAGTTCTGACTCACAGCTGAGTGAAATCTTCAACACTGTCCTTCACTGCCCCGCCTGCCACATTTTGGGGGATACTTCACTTTTTTGGTTGTTGTGTATAATTTTTGCCAGTAGAACTGGCTCCGGAATTTGACTCCATCAGAGTACATTAGAGCTTAAATCACTCCGATATGACATTATGTTGAATCAAATTCCTGAGATTCTGAAATTCTGAGAAATCATGGAGATTAAGAAATGAAGTCAAGAAAACATTAGTATCTTCTTTTTATAAAGGATAATTACTTATAGGATCTGAAAGAAAGTGGTCTCTCAAACTTGAGGGGAGCTTGAAGACCACATATATGGTTTGACTTCCTTTGAAGATATTATGACCAAATATAAACATTATTTTTAACATTATTATTAAGATTTCCCCTCATTTCTGAACAAATGATAGATAGAATCTATTAAGTCATCACCAAGGTGTTTGAACACCTGATGGGAAATAATGGAACTACGTAATCATTAGATTGTACCTGCTTAAAATTTGCAGGTAGAAGGGATAATACATATGAAAATACTTAGTAAGGATTTAGATAGATAGACAGATAGATTAGATGCACTAAAATGCAGGATTGAAGAGTCATTCTAAAGGTTATATTAACATAAATTAATGGCTTACATTTATTCTTATAAAGAAGTGAAAGTAATGTTATATCTAGTACAAAATTGAATCTAATAATGTGGATACTTAAGTTAGTGGTCTCCAATGTTCTTCAATGACCTGTTTACTACATTCTAAATGAAAAACAACAAATGAATGAGACATGTGGGGGAGGCCATAATGTTGGCAAATATCTCTGAAGTACTAGACTACTCAAAGTACTTAAAAGTACTTTAAGGAATGGTAATCTAGTTTATATTCAATTTATTTCATTTCCCTACAAAGCCCTGAGGAACAAACTCCATTTGTTGCACAAAAGCCAATTACAGTAATGGGCTGTTCATAAGAGTTTCCAGCTTTCAAAATTAGTTCTTACTATTTAACAGTACATTTCAGATGGCTGTGAGGCTAATCATTTCTAATTCTTCAGTAACTATGTTTATAGAATTGGCATAGAAAATATACCATTCTCTTAATACTCAATATAGACCAACATGGGCAAACTAAGGGAAAAAGAGAATAAAAAGACCTTGGTTTGTCATGAAAATAGAATCACAAAGAATAATTTCATGTTAACAAGTTTCCTTGGCATGATTGTAAATTGTTCAAATGCTTTTATAGCATCCCCATTGGAAGAACAACTGTACTTCAAAACTAGTTCACCTAGTCAAGAAAAGAGTCCAATGGTAAGTTCTTTTCTGTGAGACTTCGCTTTTTTCCTTCTTTAAATGCAACTCAAGTGGGACTGCTGTAGTTAGAAAGGAATGAGGATGTTCCTCAGTCTGCCTTAGGTATTGTCTTTGTACCCGCTAGGCTATCTTAGTAGCTTTGTATCCTTGGGCAAGTTATTCTTTTCAGGTTTCAGTTTTCCTGTCTGTCAAAGAGGGTAATTTCCCCTTTTCCTATGGTTGTCAAACAGATGGAATTGCTAGTCTGGAAAATCTCACAGTAGATGTCTAGTGGATGTGCATTAGATGGGCCTTGTTTCCCCTCTTAAGTCTGAGACACTGAAACCTTAGATAATGAAGAATTTTACTTGATGGGCCAAAGAATTTCTTGTCTTGGTCTTTGGACCATAATCTTCTATTATAATCCGACCCAATGAAGCATTTTAGATGTTTCTTTGGTCCCTGGAGTTTTCTTAAATATCACGGTATTTATTTTCATTGGGGGCACTGTGAATATTTGAAGTAGAAAAGTTAATTGTCTAGGGCTGTCCCATGCATTGGTTGCTTGTATAGCTAAATGCTTTCCACTAAATGCTAATATCCTAATAGCAAAGCAGTCATTGTAACAACCCACCACAGTGAATCAAGAAATATATCTATACATTTTCCAGTTTCCTACAGTTGTCACTAAACACACACACACACACACACACACACACACACACACACACGACCTATAAAATCCTATAGAAAATGACCTAAAGTCCTTCCTACTTTTATCTGTGATCTCACACAAATAAATGTATTTGTTTATTAACTAGTTTTTACAGGCTACATTCAACTTAACGTTTATTTAAGATAAAACCTCTTTCTTCATCTATTAGTTAGAAACAGAACTAACTAGATCATTTAGACATCGTCAACTCTTCAAACTCTTGATATTTAGCCAGCTTTCTAGAATGATTTTTTAAAAATTCACATCACTTGCATCTGAAAGTCAGAAATTCCATTTTCTTTTGCTGGGTACTGGAAGCCTCAAAACCAGAAATAGATTCCCACCATCCTCAAGCCCCTTTGGGCCACTTACCTAATCAGCTTTTTTTGATTAGAATATAATCAGAAGCTTTTTTAAATTCTATTGAATGTAAGTTTCACCTTTCCCCCATCCCGAATAACCCTGCATACTTCCTTTTACTTAAGGGACACCTGCATTTTGTGCATTGAGTTTCTCAATTCTTGCAGTTCAAAAGTTGAAATCAATTCAACTTTTAGCTCTTCAGATTGAGAAATTTGTGATTTCCTTCGCAGCATTCACCTCTACCCTAAAGCTTATTCCTGTGTCTTTCTGTTTTAAAGTTTTCACATCCTATTCTGCTACTGGCTAAGTTGTCATTTCTGATTTCCAGCCACCTCTTTTCTCAACTGGATTTTCAGATCAGAAGATTGACAGTTTCTTTGAATAGCAGTGAATAAACACAACACCCTGTCTCAGTTTACAAGTCTTGCCACCTCCCTTGTGGTCTCTAAAGACCTATGGCAATCTGCCTAGGCATTTAGTATTTCTGAATTGAAATTTTTATATTGGAATAACCACTGTCTTCATATACCTTAGCAATCACACCTGAATTTTTCACTGATAAGATGTGAGTAGCTGATGTGTGGAAACTTTATTGTGCTTGCACTTGACAAAGGCATTGGCTCTTTACCTGTTACCCCAAAATCAGATGATTGTGTGGGTCACAGTTTGGAGAAGCAGCATAGCCACAGCCCAGCTGCCTCAGGCAATCACTAACCAGCCATCAGAGGGAATCACAAGTGCTTTCTCTTTGAAGTTTTGATGACAGTGACTGCTCTCTGATTTGTTCCTATAACAAACAGGGTGACTGAGAGCTTTTCAATAGATCTCCAAACTCCAAAAGTAAGTCTCTGGAGGCTCCAGTAAGATGAACTCCTTCAGTCCCTGACCCAGACAGACGGATAATAAGGAAGCCAGTAACCCCCAGTTCCTCTATCACTTGACTCCCGGCCTCATAAGGAAAAAGTAAGAGACTATTACTGAGATAAAAGAATGTAAACAAGGGCGAAAAATCCCAAAACCTAACACATAGAATATAATGTTACCTAACAGAGTAGAATATGATGTTACCTAATACCAAACAGAGTAGAATATAATGTTACCTAATACCAAACAGGGGTTAAAGCAGGGATATTTAAGTTTCCCTTTCCACCACAATTCATTCTTACAGATAAAATTGTGTTCACAAAGAGAAATTTTGTGGACTTCTGTTCCAACTGTAGGAGCAAAAATACCAGTATGTTTCATTCATTTTCCAGCTTTTCTATGTTCCAGAAGAGGGTTTTGCTTGCTTGTGTATTTTCTAAGCCTTGAGAATTTTATGTTGATCTATTTGAAAGGTAGCAAATTAAACAAATCCCATGATCTACAAGAAAATAGGTAGCTCAGTATTGTCCACTCAGGTTTTTAACTCACTGATTATCTCATCCAGTGGTCCCACCAAAGAAACTATGGATTCTTGCCCCACAGTAGTAGGTGCTTGCCTTATGAGGAAAGCTGAGTGGGTATTACTGAGCCTAGCCTAATGATAGAAAGACAAAGATCAGAGACAGGGAGTGATTTGCTGTTTCACTTACAGTATAGGACACTTTTTATCATCCTGGGTCATGCAGAGAGTAGCAATATACACTATGTCCTTGTGGTTCACATAAAATGACTGCTCAGATCTAACAAGAGTCAATACCTAAACATGTGATTATACACACCCTATTTGATTCCCAAGCTGTTCACCCTTTAGCACATTCTTGAATCAGCAAGAATACCATGTTCCCAACTTTCAATCTATTGCCTTTGTTTTCCAGACTCTCCAACTATTTTTGACCCATACCCTACTTAGTATTAATCACTATCAGACTAATAAACAGTAACCTTCCTTTTTGTCCACCTTCAATCTCTACTTGTTAAACCTATAGGATCATCACGGACAGCCCTGATGGGGCATATTAAGTCATGGATCCTGATCTCAGTCACCATGTACAGAAGTGTTGAAAACTCACATATGGACATAAAACTGCCAACTATATTTGGAGAGATTCTGAATTATATTTCTAGCAGGAGGATTAAATCCTGTTTTCCCTTATTAGCTAGAAATTATATATGGAAAAAGGAAAAGGAAAGAAAGATAAATTATATATAAATATATATATACACCCATATATATATATATATATATATATATATATACACACACACACAATAGTTTTACTGTAATTGAGTTTTTCCATCTTTATTTCTATTCGAAGAATTGGCACTGTGCATGAGAGACAAATATAGGCTACTCTACATTTGTTATTTCTAGAGAATTTTTTCATAATGGACCAAAATGTGATTGTAATTTAACATTTACATGAAATTGAGTTGATGTTCGAAAAACTGACCTTGAATCTGAAAAATTATCTTTAATTGTGAATTAAAAATAACACTGAAGATCAGTTCACAAACTTTACATAATTTATATTGCTATCTTTAATGGCTTATAGATTTTAAGAAAACATTTTAATTTATCACCATGACATTTTATAAAAATACAGAGCACAGAGAGGAAAAATGTTCATTGTGTGTATAATCTAAAATGTTACTATCGGGCCTCCCTGGTGGCGCAGCGGTTAAGCGCTGCACTGTGGAGCTGTCGGCAGCGGCGACGAGAGTTCAAAACCCGGCCAGGGAGAATCCCACATGGTGCGGCAGACCTCTCCTGCCTCGCCCGCTGCTCCCCTCAGCAGTGTATTTCTGATCTGCCTGTTCTGCTCCCCACTCTGTCTCTGGTGACCCCTCTCACCGCCCCACACCTCTGGTCTGTACCCCAGCTTGTATGTATAAATAAATAAATCTTTAAAAAAAAAAATGTTACTATCATTACCAAATTTTAAGGAATTAAACTGAAAGACAAAACAAAACATCATAATCTTTCAATGTAATGGTCACTCTTCATAAAATAATGACATAATGGAATTAAAAAAATAATTTCTTAATTCACTTTTAGGCTGTGTGTGTACATACACAGACACATGCATGTTGTTTTGTTGCTAGCTACACTTCATCTGACACATATTTTTCTGGAACAGTCTCTCAAGCAACTATTGGAAACTAGCCCCATAAAATAATCATTCTCATACACAATCTTTTTCCTAAAACTCGACAGAAAAGATGCCTCTATTACTAATTGCTCATAACTCCAAAATTTGCTTAACTTTGACCTTCTCCATAATTTCCCCAATTTTTTCATTAGTTCTAATTATGTTGCCATATACAATACCACCCATTCCCACACACTTGCTGTTTATAACGAGGTAATGTTTTCGTTTTCTTAACCTGTTCCTTTCACAGTTGACTCTTAAGCAAGCATACATTTTGTAAGTGCTGCTCATAAGTCACTTCCTATTAGATTGCTTAATGGCTTATATATTTCCGTTAATCCATGCACACTTTGAAACACTGCAAAAGCTATTTTCTATATTTATAAATAGTTCATTATTATTCCTTATCCCGGGCCTCCCTGGTGGTGCAGTGGTTGAGCGTTGCGCTGTGGAGCTGTTGGCAGCTGCGACGCGAGTTCAACACCCAGCCAGGGAGATTCCCACATGGTGCGGCAGACCTCTCCTGCCTCGCCCGCTGTGCCCCTCAGCAGTGTATTTCCGACAGTCTGCCTGTGCTGCTCCCTGCTCTGCCTCTGGTGAACCCTCTCGCCACCCCATGCCTCTGGCCTGTACCCCAGCTTGTATGCATAAATAAATCTTTAAAAAAAAAAAGAAATATTATTCCTTATCCTTAAAATAGGGGTGAAAGGTCCCATCTTACTTTTTTGTTGCAATTTGGTATAATAATGCATATGAAAGAACTCTAAATCTAATGCCACCACCAAAAACAATGCAAAATTTTATCATTATCATTCTTGCTTTTGATAGAAATTTAAAGCATATATTTTAAAAAACTAATCCTTGAATGTTAAAAACTTTAATCAATCTCAAATCTTAATTTAAGTCAATCCGGTAAGGTTGTTCAGAGACCCATGAGCAGAGAATCAAACTGGAAAAATAAACATGTGGTTATTGCAACCTAAATCTTTGACTCAATCATCAACACCATCTCCTCCTTGCTGTGCTTTGTGCTGTTAACACTGAAGAATATAATTCCTCCCTAGCAGTCTTAAAACACACTTAGGCCTTACCCCAGTAATCCTTTACGCTACTTCCCAGGGAAGAGTAAATCTTCAGAACAATTACTCCACAGTACTGTGTAAGAGAACTGACTTTATTTGGAACAGATTCTGGGGAAGTATGTGCCTAAAAATGTTGTAGAACATATAGCATATTTTGGCACTGAACAATTAAAAGGAGGGTGATAGCTCCAGAATACTCATAACAACAATTAAAATGGTAGACCAGCTGGAAGTTCAATAGAGATAACCTAGGAAAGAGATAGCTATAAAGGGACCTCTTGGTACTCCAACCTCTAAAATAGGTAATTGTAGTAGAAGGTCTAAATCAGAGACCTGGAGGGGAAAAAGAAAATAAAGACATCCAGAATGAAAATCAACAGTGGTCTCCATTTGCAGATAACAAGATGTTGCATATAAAAAAAATCCTTAGTTATCTGTTAAAAGCTACTAGAACTAGGTATATTTGTAGTAAGGAAGTAAACTGAACTTCTATAGTAAATTATATTTCTATATTCTCATAATGAACAATCCAAAAATGAAATTAAGAAGAGTATCATTTAGAATAGCATCACACTGAAATATTTATGAATAACAAAAAAAGCAAGACTTTGATTCTGAAAATTATAAACAGCCCACATTCAAAGACAAAAAGATTTAATGTCATTAAATTGCAACAATTTTCTACTCATTTACAGATTAAATATAATTCTATTAAAATCTCAGTTAACTGCTTTGCAGAAGTTGGAAAACAAAATGCAAGGGATCTAGAATAGGTAAAATCATCTTGAAAAGAAAAACACATTTGGACAACTCATACCTCTTAATACTGAAACTTCCTACAAAACTATAGTAGTTGTGACAGTATGGTGCTTGCATAGTGATATACATCATCAATACAACAGAACTGAGAGATCAGAAGTAAATCCATGTTTGTAGTAAATTGTATTTCAACAGAATATTAAGACAATTCAATCAGGAAAGGAAGTTCTGTTTTAAAATGGCATTGAGAAAACACTTTAACCATGTGTAGGATGCATTTAGGCTCACTCTTCACACTACGCACACACATACAAAAATAATGTCATGTGGATTATTGAACTCAGTATAAGAAATTACATTTTAAAACTTTAAAATATTGCAGTAAAATCTTACCACCTTGGGTTAGAGAATGCCTTTTTATGATTAAAAGTACATGTGACAAAAGAAAAAAAGAAGTTAACTGAACTTCATCAAATTTAAAAAATGTTTCTGTTTCAAAGAGACCATGAAGGAAATTAAAAAGATAATCCAGAAAGTACACTGTTGAAAGAAAATATTTTCAAATTTTATACCTGATAAGTGTCTTGCAACTAGAATATATAATTCTTATAACTCAGTAATAAATTAATAAACAAATTTAAAAATGGGCAAATGCAATTTTCTAGAGATTATAAACATATCACTTATAAATGCTTTAAAAGATGTTCCACATCATTAATTATTAGTAAATTTAAATAAAAACCACAATTAAGCACCACTTCATGTACACTAAGATGACTATAATCAAAAGTTTTCATAGCCTCTTCTTGCCAGGCACCCTCCTGTGAGGGTTTTAAAACCCTGCATGATGCTTACTCATCATGTTAATGTCCCTGGAATACAGGGTGACCTGGAAGTCTAACTACTTCCTTGAGATCATCCTCCTTTTGAATAACCACCCAATGTGCTTCACTGTGGGAGCAGATAGTATGAGCTCCAAGCGGACCAGCAGAGCTGTATGTCCCTCCTGGAAGGCTGTGGGGCTGATGGATAAGAACAACATGTGGAAGGCCATCTAAGGGACCTGAAAACAACCCAGCTCTGGAGAAACTGTTGCTTCATAACCAGGGAACATGGGCTTTGTTCACCAAGGAGAATCTCACTGAGATCAGGGACATGTTGCTGGCCAAGAGGTTCCAGCTGCTGCCCACATTGCTGCCACTGATCCACGTGAAGTCACTGTGCCAGCCTAAAACTCTGGTCTGGGGCCAAGAAACCCCCTTCTTACAGACTTCAGGAATTACCACCACCATCTCCAGAGGCACAGTTGGACTCTTGAGTGATGCACAGATGACTGAGACTGGAGACAAAGTGGGAGTCAGCAAAGCCATACTGTTGAACATGCTGAACACCTCCCCCCTTCTCCTTTGGGCAGATCGCCAGCAGGTGTCTGACAATTTACAAGCCTGAAGTACTTGCCATCACAGAGCAACTTCTGCATTCTCGCTTTTGAGGGTGTCTGCAGTTTTGCTAGCATATATCTGCAGGTTGGCTACCCAACTGTTACATCAGTGCCCCTTCTATCATCCATGGGTAAAGGCTGGTCTTGGCTCTATCGTGAAGCCTGAATACATCTTCCCACTTGCTGAAAAGGTCAAGTCCCCTTAGCTGATCCAGCTGCATTTGTGGCTGCTGCCCCTCTGGTAGCTGCCATCACTGATGCTGCAGCACCAGCAAAGTTTGAAGCAAAGGAAGGGTTGGAGGAGTGGGACAAGAATATGGGTTCCAGTCTCTGAATAATCATTAAAAAGCAACTATCTATGTCTATTTTAATTATGAAATTAGGAAATAAAGGCTTCTTCTTTTTTTAAAAAAATAAAAAGCCTAATAAGAACAAGTATTGATAGGGACTTGCCGAAGTTAAAACCTATATATATTGCTGATGGGAATGGAAAATAGTGCACTGCATAAAGTAGGTTTACAGTTCCCCAAAATAGTAAACATAGAGTTACCACATGAACCAGCAATTCTAATCCTAGAGATGTGCTCAAATGGAACAGATACAACTATTCAGACAAAAACTTATGTGCAAGCATTCAAAGCAGTTTCAGTCATGGTAACCCCAAAGTGGAAGCAATCCAAATGCCCATCAATTGATAAATATTTGAAGAAAATCTAGTGAGTCCATACAACAGAATTTTATGTGGCAATAAAGATAATGGAGTGCTGACACATACTCCAACATGGGTTTACCTTTAAGAAAGAACTCAGTCACAAAATACCACATATTATACAATTTCATTTCTATGAAATGGCCAAAAGAGGCAGATATATAAATGTAGAAAAGAAATTTGTGGTTGCCTAGGGATGGGGGAATAAAAAGAATTGAAAGTGATGGCTCATAGGCATGGGATTTCCAATTTGAAATAACCAAATTGTTAAAAAATAAGATTTTGGCAATGGTTCACATCGCATTTAATTATACATTTTAAGTTGGTGAACCATACGGTAATAGAATTGTATCTAAACAAGCCATTTAAATGATGTTAACTTTGTGAAATAACCCATAAATAGGAGGTATATATCACTGTCACTGCCAGCTAGAATAGTAGATGCCTGCTGCACAGTGTATGTATAGAATTTATACCAAGGAAAATATTAACACTGAATATATATATTATATATATATATATATTATATATATATATAATATATATATTCAGTATAGGCAACTCTTATATATTTTATATTTATATATATAATATATATAATATATAATATATATAATATATAATATATATAATATATAATATAATATATAATATATATATATATATATATATATATATTCAGTATAGGCAACTCTTCCACATTGTTTTATTGCTAAGAGGCAGCTTCCCAGATAGGAACTGTATTTGCCAGCTTTCTGAGTATTTTCTTGTGATTAATAATTGTCAATATAGACAACTGACATGATGTTTGCTACATTAGAACAGGTTTCTTTTAAAAAAATAAAAAGGCAAGTATGAACTATCCTTGGTTTTCACTTAAGACAGTGGAGACTAAGTATTTAACTGCCATATGTCCTGAAAATTTATCTGCTGAAAGTGTCTGAGATTTGTTTTTTTAAATGTCACCTAATGCTATCCTAATACAAGACACCATAATATGCTAGTATGTATAAGTGGTAAATGATGAGAGCATGTTGGTTTATAATGAATTAATAGTATGTAGCCAAAATAGTTATTCTTCATTTTAATGAATGTGTAGGTTCAAAATTATGGGTCACATGAATAAACAGATCCATGTCAAGCTCTGGTCTTTCTCTGTTTCCTTTTCCTTCTGAGGACAAGGGATAGTTACATAATTGCAAAACATACCAAAGTTAATCCCAAAAGTCTCCTAAAATCTTAACAAATACTCCCCAAGATTTCCCTTTTTTTGCGCATTTTCTAAGAATTTTCTCTAATGATAATGAACTAAACACTTTCAATATTAAGGAAACCAATTTTTCTCTTATATAACCCTATTACAGAAATACCTTCTGACTCATACGTTACATATTTTTGAAGAAGTGCAGGAAGGACATTACATGTTTAGTGTTTTCTCTGTCAACAAATACTTCATGACACTTCTGTTAAGAACACAAAATTAATCTCTTATGAGTGCAGTATAGATTGTAGGAATTTTCTAATTCCAGAGTATATTACAACTTTCCACTCCCCACTAGAATACATATGGTACATCTGGATTTTTGGTATGTAGTTATTATCATCTGGTTCAACTACATTAAATGCACTCATTAATCTGCTTTTCTAAATACAAAGAAGCCATGTAGTAGAAACTTCAGCACTGTCATGGTAAACTTCAGCAGTGTCACTGCAAAGGATATAACCAATAGCTCAGTCTAAGTAGTGAATTCTGAAAAGGCAAACTACAGACTGGAATAAATATATACATATGTTCCATAAGTGTATTATATATTCATATGTATTATAAATGATATAAGGCTTTTTTTAGGATTATAAAAGCTGTTTGAGCTTAACTATAGGGAGATAAACCCACTTTTAAATGTGAGCAAAATGTGAAAATATATACTTTACTAAAGATACACAAAGATTAAACAAACCCATGAACATGTGTCATGTGTGCAGTATTCCCAGTCATCAGAGGAATAAAAATTAAATAAGATACCACCACCCACCCACCACAATAGTTAAAAGAACTGATAATACCAAGTGTTGGTGAGACCATGGAGCAATTATAATACTTATATCTTGAGGTGGGAATGTATACTAGTATAATCACTTTGGAAAACACTTTTGTGGTACCATATAAAGTTCAAAGTAAATTACCATAATCTCTAGAAATACCACTCCTAATTATTTACTCAAGGAAAATAAAGACACACAAAAACTTTTATGTAAATGACCATAGCATCATTTTCATAATAGTCAGAAATTGGAAAATATACAGATGTCCACCAATTTGTCAATGAATAAACATATTGTGAATTATCTGTACTGTGGACATTATTCAGTAATAAAAGAAAGAAAATGTTAATACCTGGAACAACATGTGTGAATCTCAAAAATATTAAATGAATGAAGTCAAACAAATGTCTACATAATATATGAGCCTAAACTAGTGGATTTTATTTCAATAAATAATTTCAATAAGTATAAAGAAGAAAAAATAGAAATAATAAATAACAGTAAAAAATAATAAAGCAAGATATAATTTCTTTATACACAAATACAATACTTAGCATTTCATTTCATGCTTATTAGGCATGTCAATGTTTATTATATATGTGCATATACATTTCCTTTTATAAAAATGTTACATGCTACATAGTATTTTAAAATGTATTCAAACCAACCAATATTCATTGAAAAAATCTAAAATAACAGAAATAGAAAACTAAAATAAGGATAATTTTCCTATTTCAGCTATCTGAAAAATTAATTAAAATTAATGAACAGAATATATGGAACTCATGGTATATGCTTCCTTTCTTTGCCAATCTTATATAAAGACTGGATAAAGTGTTGTATATAGTATGAGCTATACTAACCCAATCAAATGCTTTTGCTTGCTCAGCTCAATGACCACTTAAAACAGTGGCTCCTGCTTCTCTCTTCAGCATTTGTTAACAAAAAATTTAAACCTTTTATGTACTTAGTGGATTGTGTCTGGAAAATTACTTAAAAGAAATGTTTCTCCAAGCAGAAATAACTGCATAACAACTTAATGAACATTGTCAGTGATATGAAATTTGAAAAATGGTTTTCTGAATCTTTAAATTGAATGATCTAGGTTAATTTTATTTTATATTGGTAATTTTATTATCTTTCAGCAGACTCTTCTTTAAAAGGATATGTGATATAGTAAGGTTTAACTGTAAATAAAAGGATGAAATATTACCTTTCTGTATTTTCAACTATTATATAAATTTAAGCCAAATTATTGCATGAAATATATTCAATTAATAAATTATTGAGTATAATGAATGGCATACTAGTGTTAGTGAAGCATAACTTGACTTTATTAAATGCTGGAATGAATATTTTTTTGACAAGAACATGTGGCAATAATTCTAATTCCTTAAAGAGCTATTTAAAACTTCTTTTGTTTCTAAGTACTATTTGTTTCAGGTGAAGTCTAACAGAAACAAAATATATTTTTCTTCCACTTTCAGAATTGTCTGTATTAATAATTCTGTTTAATCTTTTAAAAGCGAGCATTGTCTGAGGTGGCTGTTGGTTGGCTCTCTGACAAATGGCCAATGTCCATACCGAGCAATAAACTGCAAAAAGTCTGACTGTTCATTCACCACTCAAAAATCTTCCTGACAGATAGCACCAAAACGGCATTGGAGGCCAAACAGGAATAGACATGGCTTTAATGAGCTCAGAAGAATGCCATGATTCACATACAAGGTCTTTTTGCAGCTTGCCTCTGCTTCCAACAAGGTTCAGGACTTAAACTACTCCTCTGGAATAACTAATACATGGGAAGGGGAGCCCACTGCACCTCTCATTTGTGGGCTAAATTAAAGCTGATCTCAGTTGTCTGGAAATATTTGGTCATGACAGCCAGCTGCAAAGCAGTCTACCAAGAAGGGGATAAATAATAGGCACCTTTGAACATTTTTTTCCAAAGGAAGAAAAATCCCTGAGGATGCTGACCATTTAAGGAGAAATAGTATCTCTGTAAAACTGTTGTTTGAACAAGTACCTTTTCTGAGCCTAGGACTCACTCTGTGGCAAAAATGAGTCAGACAAAAGCTGCATGTTACAACCTGAGAGCCCATCTAAAATGTAGTATCTGGTTAATAAGGTGAACATAACAAACCATAATACTCTCACTGCCACTCCGTTTCTTGAGTTCTCAGTACATTCTTGAGAATGACACTCAAGAACCCACCAGTATGCAATGACTGGTTAAAATCCTGGACCAAGGCCTCCCTGGTGGTACAGCGGTTGAGTGCTACGCTGTGGAGCTGTCAGCAGCTCGTGATGAGAGTTCGAAGCCCAGCCGGGGAGAATCCCACATGGTGCAGCAGACCTCTCTGCCTCGCCCGCTGCTCCCCTCAGCAGTGTATTTCTGATCTGCCTGTTCTGCTCCCCACTCTGTCTCTGGTGAA
>PVIJ01011959.1:0-52145 GCA_004024925.1 Scalopus aquaticus
TTCTTTTGGTTCTCAGAGTTATTTAAGAGTGTGTTTTAATTTCCCAATAAGTTATTTTTATTTTTCTAAAAGAATTACCTAATAACATGTTTTAGTTTCCTAATAAAGCTGAGTAACACAGAATGTGGCCTATTAAAAATCTTTGCTTTTTGAACTCATAAAAATTTCAGACATCTTTTCAAGAACTAAAATTCCAGGATAAATCACTTCTCATTTGAAATTTTATAATCCATAATATAAAAACACTAAACAGAATTTTATTATTTTAACACAGTAGATAAATATGCAGCCTCATATACATTATGATTAAAATGAAGAGGGTACCATGATTCAAAACAGAAGGGATTCACTGAAGCGAACAGTTTTCCCAACTCAACCACAAAAGTATCCATTTGAACTTTAATTGAGTGAGATTAAATATTTACTGTTTAAACAAACCAAGGTAATGCTTTGTGGGATATTTTCAATGATTATAAACAGTAAATCCCTAAAGCCGTTATTCTGACAATGAGTGAATTTTACTGAAAATGACTTAACATTCTGTGTTTATTTCATCCCTGTTCATTCTTACCTGAAAATGCAGGGCACTTACAGGTATATGATGTCACTAAATAGTTCTATGAGCTTTATTCAGTTCATAAAGTTGTGTGTACATTGGTGTGTTTGATACAAACAGGGTCCTGGTTTAGCTTTCTTTCTCAGTTCTCTCTTTTACTTTAAATGTTGAACATGGAGTTCATATCTATTATTTTCTTATCTCTCTTCTCTTATTCCCATGTCCTCCAAAGGTTAACAGTCATATCAATTCTATCATTAAGGTTTCATTCCAGGGGAGAGAATGCTCAGTCTTGATTGAACATTCAGAATATTACAGGGAAATAATATATAGAGAAGCCTGTTTTGAAAATCAAAATTTTCAGAGAATCACTTTTGTTTTTAAAATTAGGGTAGGAACATTAAGAAGAAAGATAACTCATTTAGATATGAGGAGATATTGGAGGGCTCTTAAGGCCTCCCTGGTGGCTCAACAGGTTAAGTTGCAGCACTATGAAGCTATCCAGAGCCACTGCTCCCAGCCAGGGAGCTTCCCACATGGCACTGTACACCTCTCCTCGATGCTCCCCTCGGCAGTGTATTTCAGTAGATCTGCCTATTCTGCTCCCCACTCTGTCTCTGGTGAGTCCTCTCACCATCCCCACCCCACACCTCTGGCCTACACCCCATCTTGTATGCATAAATAAATAAATATTTTTTAAAAAGACTAATTATATTACAAAGTCACTATGTGAAATTCAACAGTTCTTAGCATTCTATTGTATTAAGTCAACAAATATGAATGAGAAATTTTCATAAATATTTTTAATTGCTGCCTTAATCTGGCAAAAAAAAAATTTAGGTAAATGAACTGAAAGATATGGGAAAGACAACATTTTTTAATTTAATCTTAGATATGCTGTTCTTTAGATAAGTACAGGAACAAATAAAAACATATGAACATTTTAAGTAATAAAAGATCATTTATGTGTAATATTGAGCTTGCTTATGATTATTGATTCAAATCCTTCTCACTGATTTATACAGTATTGGTTTATGTCTAAATTGAGATCATATAGGCATTAAAAAAAAGAAAAATGGAAACTACATGCAATTTACTTTATATCAGGCACTGCTTTAGTTATTATGATTCATTTAATCTGTATGATGGGTATTAAATATATTGATATATAATCTGAGGCAAAAATTTCAACTTTAAACTAGATTGATGGAACTACATTTTAGAACAGATTATTCTAACACCAAAATATCTCCTAAACCAATCTAAATTATCTGTGATAAAAGACAGTATTTTCATTCCAATAGTTCACAACCAAAGCTTTTTCCAAATCTAATGAAATGCATAATTGAACAATTTAAACAGATTAAAAAATGAAAGCCCAAGATTTAGAATTAGATTCAAAGACATAATAAAATTACTCCATAAAATGGTGAAGAAATTTCAAAGCGCTTACTCACAATCTGTGCATACCATAGACCAATAACAATTTACGGATTAGTCTTAGTCTACAGATCACAATCTACGTAGACAACATACACCCAAATCCAGCATACTGTCAGTATTAGCTGTTTCTTAAAGAAATGTTTATAGCACTAACCAGAATCGTGACAAAATAAAAAATGTGCATAAATGTAATGAAATATTTCAATAATTTCATACAAAATGGATCCACTCCCTAATCCCAAGAATTTGTGAATGGGTGAGCTTAAATGGTAAAAGGGATTTTGGAGAAGTGATTAAGTTAGAGATCTCAGGAAAGAGAGTATCTTTGAATATGTGGTGGTCCCTCTGTAATCAACTAGATTCCCGTAAGAAAAAAGCAGAAGGATTATCTCAGAGGAGGAGATGATAGAACTTGAAGTCAAAGAGAGATTTGAAAATATTCTGGCTGCTGGTCTTAGAGATGGAAGAAAGCTCCAGAACCAAGCAATGCAGGTGTACTCGAGATGCTAAAAATGACAAGGAATTTCCTCTTTCAGAAACACAGACCAAAAATACCTTGATTTTAGGATTTCTGATGCTCAGAATTGTATGACAATAAATTTGTGATGTTTTAAGCTACTAGAACTGCAGTGATTTGTTACAGCAATAACTGGAAACATACAAGTACTCAATTTGTATTTCCTGTAACAATCACCCAAAAATGTGGGAGTGACTTTGGAAATACTGAACAAAACCTAGAAAAAAAAATTCTTGTATTATTTTTATAGAGGTAACAATGGCTTAAAACATTGTATATGATCTGGAGGTACAGGTTCACACCTCTTTGGATGTATGTTACACCACCACATATCCCATGTATGTTACACCATACACAAAGGCACCCATATCCTCCACCATAGTTCACTGGATCCCCTCTCCCTTTTTGATCCCCTCCCACACCCTCTCATTCTGGTACCTCCAATTTTACAATCACAGGGTTTATTTTGGTTTGACTTTCTGTTCCTTCAGTTTCTCTTTATTCCATATATGAATGAAATCATGCACTATTTGCCATTTTCCTCCTGACTTATTTTATTTCGCATTACCTCCTCCTGTTTCATTCATGTTGTAGCAAATGGCAATATTTCATCTTTTTTTTTTCAACTGAGTAGTACTCCATTATGTATGTACACCATATCTTCTTAATCGACTAATTTGTTGTTGGGTACTTAGGTTGTTTCCATTACTAGATTATTTCAAATCATGCTGAAATGAACATGAGAGTGCATATATCCTTCAAATCAGTTTTTTTTTTTAATTCTTTGGGTGGATACCTAGGAGTAGAAATTACTGGAACATATAGATCTATTTTTAATCTTTTGAGAAACCCCCTCCATATTGTTTTCCATTAGGGCTGGATCTGATTACATTTCCACCAATAATGCACAGAATTTGGTTTTTTGCATGCCCTCTCCAACATCTGTTATTACCATGTTATTTTGACTGTTCCATTCTTACAGGAGTGACATGTAACCTCATTTTGATTTGAATTTCCCTAATGATAAAAGAGGCAGACCTAAAAACACCTTGATTTTAGGATTTCTGATACCTAGAATTGCCTAACAATAATTTTTTTCATGTAACTGCTGAGCATCTGTATTTCTTTGGAGATGTGTCTAACTCATGCATCCATTGTTCAATTGGATTACTTGCTTCCTTATTATTGAGTTGTATGTGTTATTTGTAGATCTTGGATACTAGCCTCTTGTCGGATACTAGCCCCTTGCATAACATATGCTATGCAAATATTTTCTCACATTCAGTAGGGTATCTTTACATTTTTATTATAGTTTCTTTCACTGTACAGAAATAATTTAGTTTGATGTAGTCCCAATTGTTTATTTGTGCTTTTGTTTCCATCACTAAAGTCAGGTCCCCAAAGACATCACTAAGGCCAATATAAGACTGGAAAAATTTAGAGGAGCATGATAGAAAAATCCTTGAATAAATTGTTAGTTAAAATAGAGATTTTTATTGCTGGTGAGGACTCAGAAGTGAGTGGAAAAGTCTATATAGTGTGGAAAAGTCTATATCCTCTTAGAGTATACCTAATAGACATTTAATAGAAATAGAGGAGAGATACAGGTATGGACTCGGAAGGAAAAGAGGAAATGTTATTGGAAATGAAGGAAAGGGAATCTTTGTTACAGAGTAGCCAATGTATGTATAGATAATCTTTGTCTAGTGCCTTGGAAGGATCAAAGGCTCAGAGTATTCCATCATACAAGAAACTCTTCAAAGAGATAAGAAATGTGATTCATGGATTCCCTCAGCTATTTCAACAGAGGCTCAAATTGGAAATGGTTTCTAGGAAAGGTCTTGGAAGTAGAATGGAGTGAGTCCAGAGACATGCAGGGGAAAACCATAACTTTCTTATATCACTCACAAATAAACCATTTTATCACAGTTTGGACCGAAAGTGACTGAAGAAGGATAAAACTCAAATGGCTGTAGGACTCTCAAAATTCTACAGTCAGGAAATAGGTTGATCATAATACTCAGCTGAAAATATACGTAACTCTTCATGGAAAGGGAATAATGATACTTAGGGTGGAGAACCCATATAGTGACAAGGACCAAAAGGCAGACTCTCAACTCAGAGAAGATCATTTCCAGGTTTTGAAATCTAATGAAGTTAGCCCAGTTACATATTTCTAAATTGTTTGAGACTTTGTAACCTTTTTTTTTCCTTCCAATTTTCCCTTTCTAAATGGGAGCGTCTATAACATTATGCCTTTCTCACCAGTGCATTTTGGGAGCACATAATTTTGGGAGCACAGGTACTCAGAGTAGACTATAACTAGAACCTCACCCATACTCAATTTAGTTGATTTAGGTTATGAGATTTGGAACTTTCCAACTGATAAAATTAAAATGAAATTTTGAACTTGAGATAATGCTATAATGGGTTGAAAACTTTTGATGATTTGTGGGTATAGTTGTGCGTTTATCAGGTGGGAAGGATATGAATCTGATGTGGTAGGGAAAGCAGAGGAAACCACGGCAAACTGAGTAGTGAACTCCAAAAATGCCCATCTCCTAATCCCTAGAAATTATGAATAGGCTATTTTAAATGGCAAAAGACACTTTTCAGATATGATTTGGCTAAGGATCACGAGATGAGCAGATTATTCTTGAGTATATGAGGGGGTCCAAGTATAATAATAATTGTCCTCATGAAGAAAACAGGTGGAGATACAATGATAAAAGCAAAGTTAAGAGCTAAAGAGAGATTTGAAGAAGCAACACTGGTGACTTCAAATAGGGATCAACAGATCAAAGAAGACACATGTTCCCTATAAAATGGAAAAAGCAAGGAAATGCATTTCATTCACTACTTGAACTATAACTTCTGATCTCCAAAACCATAAGAAACTTTGAGCCACGAAATTTATGGTACATTTTGTAGCAGCTATAGGAAACCGATAGGGAGGGTTTCTAAATAATATAGTATCATCTTTGTCACAAATAAACCATTATAATCTTGAAATTTCATATTTCATCTATTTTTCAATTAATATAGCAAAGTGTATGCTTCACAAAACACTATAAAATAACTTTTAAAACCTGAAAATCCAAAGGGTATTTTTTCCATTGACAGTCATCTGGTAGAAAAATGAGAACTGTAACAATACAAAAATGGAACATCTCATAATTCCAACATGATGAATTGTCCCTTGCAAATGTAAAAAAAAAATAATTTAGTAAATATACTTCACTCTTAAATAGTCAATACAGTTCCTCTTAACTGTGCATTAGCATCTGAAAGTGTGCTGGGAATGGTTTATTTAGACTTTGAACCCATTACTGCAAATGAGAACCCCCTTCACCAAGGCCCCCTTTTTAATTATCTCATCAACTTAATTTCAAAAATCAAATGAAGACTTTTTAAAAGGCACTTCAAATCTTATTGGGCAATAAAATTGTCCATAGTTCAGGCAGTAATATAAATTCAGTAATCAGTATTATGGATGGCATGATTACACACTCTTAAGGATTTCTAAGTTTTCTGGCGAATCACGATAAAATCAAAATAGGAAAACACACATGTAACAAAGCATTTCAAAGAATCCCATACCTGTGTGACAAGTGGCTCCAAAAGTCTCTCTACTGTTAATGTCCGAATTTCCAAACTTTTTGGGTCCCATTTTAAAATGATAGGTGAGGTTGCCGAAGTCATGCTCCCTATGGAAATACACATAATCAGTTAGATAAATAATGGTCACAGAAATGATCTGTTGTCTTGGTGATTCAAAATGGCTAAATCACCAAAACCTAGAACATAGTTGAAGATTATCTATCTGGTCCAACCATGTCAAGTCACAGATGGGGAAATCAGAAGCAGAATTGTGTGAGGTGGTGATGTTGGAATCAAATTTAAAACTGAGGGCTCCTGAGGACATATGTATACAATAGACAAGTTCTTGGGACCCAAGTGACCCTGAAATATTTGACTCACTCAATATTTAATATATATATATATATATCCATCTGTTGTGTCCTTCAGTCTTTCCTTCAACGTGTTTATGTTCAAGGTAAGCACAACTGAGGCAGGCAATGATTATACTCAGTGCAGCCCATGATCAAGGAATTCAGAGAAGGCTATAAGAAAAATGAGGAATGGACACTACAGACTGTCTGCAGAGACCAGCTAAGACTTTCAGGAAACACAGTGACTCATTATGATTGCCAGATGAGGCACCCCATGTCATAACAAAAGTCTACTTTATTTTCTTCACATTGTAATTGACCACTGAGGATATTATATTCCCCATGCCAGCTGGGCTTCATTCTCTTAAGTAGAAAAGCTATCTTTAAAACTGAGGGGCATTGGTTCTAAAAATTAGGATGCTGCTATTTACATGCTCTCTGATTACGCAGTGCATTTACATTCTTGTCCCATAAAATTAGTGCCTGATAAGGTTATTTATCTCATTTGAAAGCAATTCTCTCCTACCTAAAAACCACTGATGTGCAAGTAGCTGCCTCCCACATCTAAAGCACGAAATATGATCCTGGCTTCAACAGAATAAATTATACATTCTACCCAGGGTGTGTTTCTCACCAAGAAATTGACTGCTCTTTGCTGAATATATTTAGACAACTAACCACTGGACAAGCAACCTTAGATTGTACAAACTAAATAAGTCATCTCTTTTAATACTACAACAAATCAAGCTGTTATTAGCTGTTCTCTTCCTTTGAATGAAATGTCCCTATTCAATTCTACACTTATAAATCAATGCAGATGATAATTTCTATTAGAATTAATACTACAAAGAGGACTTATCAAAATAAACACATGCCTCTTTACTGCCCTGCTACAGCTAATTCTTTTGCAAATAAATCCAACAAATTTACTTTAGGAGGGGAAAAAAAGGCAAAAAAAACCAGTGTTCTGGTATTTTACCTCTCTCCAAATGTCATGTTTTAAATAAACTAAGCATAGAGATCCAACCGTGTAGACCAATTTAGATTTGGGTTCCTTCACAACAACAATAATTGGCACTGATATGCTGCCTGTCCTCCAAAAATCTAAAAACATTTTATACATTTCCCCTTCATACTGCTAACTGCCAGGTAGCAGCTCTGAAATGCACAGAATTCTGGTGCTGGATAGCACACCTTGTGCTATGAAAGGATGAAGATGTTGGATGCTTTCTACTTACACAAGCTACCTTTTTGCCTAAGGTAGCCAGATTTGTCCAAGTGATCTTGGTCCAGTATGATGTAATTATTCCAAGCTTCTGCAGAAGTTCCCTAAAAACCTTTTTCAAGCTCTGGTGGAATAATGAATAGGACAGAGATGACCATCTACAAGAAATCCTATAGGAAATTTGGAGAGGTAGACATGCAATCTTAGGAACTGGGAGAGTCTATATAAATAATTGCCATTATTACATGGATATACTTGGACATATAAGCCGGTGGACCAAGGAAGGCACACAGTATCCTTTATGAATGACCCAATATATAACTGTAAAGAAATGACCTCAAAATATACTGAGGTGAGAAAAAAATGCTAGTTTTTCACATCAAAAACTAATCTAGCAGGCATCAAACAAGTGAGAAACATTCAAGACATCAAGATAACTGTAATCCAAGAAGCAAAATTAGACAGAGCCTCGAGCCCTGGATACCATAGAGACCCTGTAAATCTAAAATTGAAAGGACAAAAGTTACTGGGTAAATCACCTTATTTAATTTATTCCTTTGAGTATCAATCTTTTTAGTCACTTCTTGCAATATAGCTAAAATCCAATAGCAAAAGGCAAGAAAATCTTAAATCATATTAATTTCTTGAAGGGGAAAAACAAGTCATAGAGAACATTAAATGACCTTTTCCAGTCACACAATTTCTTGCTTTGGCTTAACATCTCAAATTAGCAAGAACCAAAGGGGTGGGGATACAAAGTCTCTACCTTTAAAACTAAGATGCTGATGTCTAAGGTTTCCATCGAATTGCCTAAGGCACATCCAAGCTTTTTTTTTTTTAAAGATTTATTTATTTATACATACAAGCTGGGGTACCAGCAGAGGCATGGGGCGGTGAGAGGGTTCACCAGAGACAGAGTGGGGAGCAGAACAGGCAGATCAGAAATACACTGCTGAGGGGAGCAGCGGGCAAGGCAGGAGAGGTCTACCGCACCATGTGGGATTCTCCCTGGCTGGGTGTGGAACTTGCATCGCGCGCTGCCCACAGCTCCACAGCGCAGCGCTCAACCGCTGTACCACCAAGGAGGCCTGGCACATCCAAGCGTTAAGTCAGTTATTGAGCACAAGGTAGAGAGAGGTAAGAAAATCATTTGACTGCAGTATTTGAGCTAGTATAAACCTTGCAATCTGTTGTTTCTAGAAGTGTTTCTGTCCTGCTATTTTAGGTAGACTGACTTGCTTTCTACACCTTGAATTAGAAATATTTCCCCATCAAAACCCTCATCTAATTAAAACTGCATTAAAAATAAAAGAATCACTCTTTTCCAGGTTAGTGATCATAACTATAGTCACACAGATTCAACTACTAATGCTCTTTCCTCCAGAATGCTTGTAAGTACAGGCAACAGCACAGGGTAGAAAAAGGGACAGTCATCCTCTAGAGCAAAAACTGAGGCAACGGTTCAGTAAGTAGGAATAACGGTTTGGTATGTGGCCCCATGACAAGCATGCATGTGATGACGGACTCTCGACCAAGAATATAAATCCTATTTAAACTTCGAATATTTCTAAACCATTAAGAGTAAAGAAAATGGGCCTCCCTGGTGTCGGAAGGAATTAAGTCTCAGCACTATGAAGCTATCTGTAGCCGCTGCAGCACAAGTTCGATCCCCAGAGAGGGAGCTACCCCGCATGGCAAAGACCTCTCCTGTCTCACCTGCTGCTCCCCTCAGCAGTGTATTTCAGTTGATCTGCCTGTTCTGCTCCCCACTCTGTCTCTGGCGAATCTTCTCACCCCCTGCATCTCTGGCCTACACCCCAACTCTTGTAAGCATAAATAAAATAAATCTTTAAAATAAATTTAAAGAAAGAGTAAAGAAAACGCATAAGGTTTAGGATTTAGAAAAGAAGAAGAAAGGTCAAAGGGGTACACCAATATGTACCCTAAACAGTCACTCCCTCCCCCACTCACACCTCCATAAGAAGACACCACTTGCTCCATCCTGTGGCTACTGGTCCTTGGCCAAAGAATGTTAGGAAATATGATGTCAAGTAGACGTTTGAAATTTGCTATCTTAGATTTGTCTTCTTGTGCTACTGTCTTCTGCCAGGGGAGTCGGCCCACTGGTCCAAAAAGGAAGAAAGACATAGCAAATATGAAGCCAAACTGCAGCTGGAGCCCAGCCCAGGCAAGCCAAGTCTGGTCAGCCAACTCCCAGTCAAACCAGAGATATAGGAGTAAGAAATAATAGTTCGCTGCTCTATGTTATGGAGATTTTGTCATTAGCTGTTATTCAGCAAGAGGTAACACACACAATGGTGTCAGGCTTGTTTGGCTCAAACAATTTATCAACACTGTGATATCATTGAATTATCTATGCTTCCTGAGTCTGTTTCCTCAAATGAAAACCCGGGATTAATATTCTGTAGGCTTGTGAGGATCAAATAAATAACTTAATAAATAGAAAACATTTCTGGTTGCTATTATTTTCCAAAATTTAAGTATGTTTTCTTGAATTATCACTAGGAGAAATAAGGAAGCAGCCATTAAATTTAGGGATCGAGATTCACATCCCTCTGTGTGGAATAATGAGATGAGAAAAAATCAAATCTGTAGTCACTCACACAGCCTTTCATTTCTGTTGTGCCATGTGGGAATTTCCCTGGCTGGGGATCAAACTCATGCTTCAGAGGCTCTGGATAGCTTCACAGTACTGCACTTAATCCTTTGCACCACCAGGGAGGCCCATATTTACCCTTTCTCTTTCCTCTCCCCATTCACTCACCAATCTCAAGCCCAGCATAACAGATTCCTATTCACATTTTTCCCCAACCACCATCTTTTAGACCCCTTTACCCTTTCTTCTTCTTTCCTCCCTCTTAACACAGAATCTTCACTTTGTTCAGGTGTCCTCTAGTTTATAATTATTTTGCTTTTCTGTCAATCCATGGGCTATGATTTCTTGTTTTACTACTATGTGAAAATGCCCAGTATGTGTCTTTATCTTTCTGACTTGCTTTACTACACATAATCCCCTTGGATATGTGCCAATTAGCTTAAATGTGACATCTTGTCTTTACTCCAGTTGACCAGCATCCCATCGTGTGGCTGTGACCACATCTTGATCCAGTCCTATCAATGAGCACTTTGGTAGGTTCCACTGCCTACCTATTTTAAATAACGCTGCAAAAACACTGTGGAATATATATTGCTTTTTTAGTTTATAGTTTAATGTGCTTTAGATAAATGTCCAAAAGTAAGATTGCTGGATTATATGCTATCTCCATTTTTAGTTTTTAAAGATAGCTACAGATCACTTTCCAAAATGATTGTACCAGTTCACATCCCTTCAACAATGTATTAGTGTCTCTCTTTTCTCCACATCCTCTCCAGCACTAGTTGGGGGTCTTTTTAATATGTGTCATTCTCATGCTGATCTCTCACGGTGGTTTTGACTAGCTTGTGCCTTATTAAAGTTGAACATTTTTTTCACATATTTATTGGTCCTCTGGATATCCACTTTGGAGAAATGTCTATTCAGAATGGCTGTCCATTTATTAATTGGGTAATTTTTTGCTGTTAAGTTGAATACGTTTTTTGGATATTGTAGAAATTAACTGTTGGTTGTATGAGAGTATTTCCTTCTATTCAGTAGGATGTCTTTTTAATCTACTTATATTTTCTTTCTCTATGTAAAAACTTTTCATTTTTAGGTAATCCCAGCTTATTTATTTTTGCTTTTTCTTCCCCTAGGTTTAGGAATTGTCTCCAAAAACACCTTTATCTGATGTCATGAAATAATCAATATTTTTTTTCTGTGTATTTTATTGTTGTGGGTATTACATCTAAGTCACTAAACCATTTTGAGTTTATTTTTGTATATGGAGAGAGAGTACTTCAACTCCATTCTTTTACAGGTGATCATCCAATTTTTCTGTACCATTTGTTAAAGAAATTCTTGCCTCCATTGGATAGGTGGCACCTTGGTTACAAATTAGGTATTAACAATCTTGTCTGCTACATCTCTATGATTGTCTATTCTACCTGTAGCCAGGAGAAAGCTATTTTTAAGGGCTCCAATCTATATTGGGCAACCTGGAAAGTTCAGGATCATCTGATTTTCTTTTTAAGATTTATTTTCTATTTATACATACAAGCTGGGGTACAGGCCAGAGGCACGGGGTGGCAAGAGGGCTCACCAGAGACAGAGCGGGTAGCAGAACAGGCAGATCAGAAATACACTGCTGAGGGGAGCAGCGGGCAAGGCAGGAGAGGTCTGCTGCGCCATGTGGGATTCTCCCCGGCCGGGTGTCGAACTTGCGTCGCCGCTGCCGACAGCTCCACAGCACAGCGCTTAACCGCTGCGCCACCGGGGAGGCCCCGATCATCTGATTATTAGCCTTCATTATATCTGCAAAGTCCTCTCTACCATATGACGTATCATCTTCATAATTATAACACAAGAGAGCCAGGACAAAGGGGACAGAAATCTAGTTTACCCGGCATCACTCCTGATAGGTTCTTTCTCTTGGCTTTACCAGGCTCCTGTGTTGGTCACTAGCTGGCCTACTCTCTGCCTTACCACCAGCATCCCATTTTAGACAAAAGGTGGAAAGAATTAGAAGGAATGTGGTAGATTCTGGAAGCTAAAATATGGGAGACTGTTGAGAATCTGGGAGCTAACTATCAGCAAGGAAATGGGAACTTCATGTCTATAGCCATCAGGTACTGAATTCAGCCAAAAAGCTGAAAGAGATTGGAAGTGGATGCTTCCCCAGAGTCTCTGGTAAGAAACACTTTCCTATCAATGCACTAGTTTCCAAACTGGTAAGGTGCTAAGCAGAGGACCTGGCCAAGTTCACCTGGGCTTCTGACCTCCTGAGATGGGAGATAATAAATCTGTGTTGTTTTCAATTGGTAAATTATAATATATTTTTATATCAACATTGGAAGCAATAGAGATGGCTCTCAAATTTGTGTGTGCATCACAATCACCTGGAGAGATGTTCATACACAAACTACCAAGGACCTGCACAGAAAGCTTCTGAAAGAGCTTTTTGTTTTCCTTTGGCCTTTGTAACAAGTTCCCAACTCATATGGATACAAATGGAGTGTTACTTTGAAAACCATTGTTGTCATCACAGATCATGGTCCCTCCCCAGCAGGGACGCAGTGACCAGGAAGATATGGAACATCTCTTTCATGATGCTGGGACCAATAACTATAATACTGTATTTATTATCACAATTATAACTGTAATTATGCTCTCTGAAATGTATTTATGCTTTTTAGAGGATCCAATACCTTGAAGTGATTTTCAACAGTAAGTAGAATGTCATGAAAATCACACTTGGTTTTTCAAGACACACATGTGCCAACACCCCCAAAAGTTTTGATAGTACCTCTGGGAGATACCTTTTCTGGTTAAAAATCACTGCCTCAGTAGTGATCACTGTCAAGAATGTAAAGTAACAGAGGAAGATAGTCACCCCTTTCAGTTCACTCAAAGCAGAAATAAAGATTTAAAAAAAAAATGCTTATGAAAAAGAATATATTTCCAAAAAAAATACATTAATAAATAATTTGGAGTTATTTGAGGACTATAAAAATAAGTCATCCAAATATGTTAACTTAAATATGGTAGTAGTTTTTATTTTCTGTATATAATAAAGGATATCTAGGTACCCTATGGTAAGAGGACCTCTTTTCTGGAATTGAGCAGAGTATGTGTACATATAGGCATCAGAAGCAGGAGCAGAAGGTGAGTAACAGAAAAAGAGAAGGAAGCATTTGATTATCCTTCAAAAATCTTCAAGTAATAAAACCACCCTGAGTCACCAGAATAAACCCTGCTGGAACAGAATGAGGTCTAAGTGTAGGCAGGGACGGGGGGTATTTGGCATGCTTCTTGGCAGTGCCCTGGCTATGGAAATGGCCAGCATAGGTCTCATGGCCTAACTATGGGAAGTCCTGAATGTTTATTGCCTTCGTATATTTTGTTCAATTGAGTTTAGTTCCTCTTGCTCTGACTATAAGGAGGCAGTGTGACACACCTCAATACTCTCTATATAATAACCATCCAAAGCCCTGCCTCAGGAATTGAGTGGTGACCGAAGATGCAAGTCACTCCTGCAATCAGAGAATCCATCACTGTTCTTGTTCAGAACTGAAGTGATATGTAATTTCTAAGTATTCTTTGCTGTTTGCAGTGAAAGGAAGGTGGAGCAGTAATCTCAGCTACTGTTAAAGCAAAATGTAACAATATCCTGGAGTATTATATTATCTCCAAGACCACCATTCATGATAAACCCATTCTTTTTAACAAAGCATGAAAAGAAATATTACTGAACAAAAATCTAATTCTAATATATTAAAAGGCTGTAATAACACCTCATGTCTAAGCATTAATGTTTACTAAAGCTTACTTAATCATTTTTAAAAAACACAAATTAAATAAGTATCAAATTATTATATCCTCTTCAGAGACTCTTATTTCTTTCACCTAAATAAATAAGTAAAATTTCACTTAAAAAGGAATAGAAAAAGAAACTCACATCCTGAATCTTTCAGGATGACAAGTTTAGACTAATAATATAAAGCCTAGAGCTTGCTGATTAAAAAAGAAATAACCATGTCCATATCTTACCGAAATGGGTTTTTATACTTACAATAGCATACTCATAAAATTTAAAACTATGTGCCAACTTAATAGAAATTCACTACTTCTAGAATATGCTAATAGAAAGTCAGTAATTTGAAATTCAAAATGAAAACCAGTATCTGTCAAATTCATTTTCTAGCTTTTTACTACATTCATAGTCTCATCATTTAAATTCATTTTGAAGCATAAACAGACTCAATCTACACCCTAAATTATGGCTTTTTTTTCCCCATTGGGGTGTGAATATGTGATATTCAGGTAGGCAGTGCTTTCTCTACATGTTATATTAGGTTTTCAAAGTCCCAACAAAGACTTGGTTTTTCTAAACAAAATATACATTACTAAAAATTAACATTGTTAGGCCTGTCTGCTATTCTTCAACAATGCTGAAATTCACATTTGAGTAGTACAACAGATTCCCAAAATTGAAAATAAATCCATTAATGTTTCAGATATCATACTTAAAAAAATTATTTTTATAACCCAAAGTGACTTGAAATTATTTAATATGAATGCAGCTTCTATAGCTGTGTTCTTATAACCTGCCATAAATCAGAATTACAAATATAATAATATAACTCTAGTCTTCACCATAATCTCATCATTTCATATTCAGATTACAGTGAAATTACCACCAAACTAAACTGTTCTCTTTATCTTTATTCTTGCTGCATAATTCAACCCAAACTAATTATCTGAAACAATCCTTTTCTAGGGGACCAAAAGGAATGTTTAACATTCTTTTCCAACAAGTCCCAGGTCCTCTTCGCAACAAGGCCAACACTAAACTTTTTGATCTTATTTCATAACATAACTCTTTCTTCAACAACCTGGCTTGAACTACATCTTCCTTCTCAGCCTCCAATATTCAAATACTGACATCCTCACACTACATCTTCTCCATAATTCCTAAATTGCTACTGGATTTATAGTTAGTAACAGATTTCATTTTATTCTTGGTTGATTCATTGTTAAGAAGCTTATGTCAGTTTTACATAACACACTAGACTATAAACTCATTAGGGTATGATTTTGTTTTGTTTTGTTTTGACTTCTTTTCTATCATCTATAGAATAGAATAAGGTAGTAGGTCCTTTATAAATGTTTGATTAAGTATACACATATAAGATATGATCTAAATATATATTTAAATTTTTCAAGGATCAATTCTTTTTTTCTCTCTTCAACAGCAGGTAGTAGGTCCTTTATAAATGTTTGATTAAGTATACACATATAAGATATGATCTAAATATATATTTAAATTTTTCAAGGATCAATTCTTTTTTTCTCTCTTCAACAGCAGAATCCATGTCCTGGAGTAACAGATTTTAAGATGTATTTCAGAGAAGTTTTGAGACATATTTGTTTAATACTTAACTAGAGACTTGAAATGATATTTTAATATTGTTTAGACAACCTAGTTTATATACTTTTTTTAATTTACATATTTTAAAAAAATAGTTTTAGTACTTTATTGGAGACACTAGTTTCTATTTATAAAATTTTAAAACTGGGTATCATTATGATTCAGGAAAAAGGAACTCAGCAAACTAGTGAGGTCTGCCTTGACATTTGATTCACTGCCAAGCTCCACAGAAGAAACATTTTGCAAAGTGATGTGTAAGCTCTACAAGTTGGCTCCCAGTAACTGCAAGGAATTCTCCCTTCTCCCCAATGACCCAAACTGCCTTTTTCCCCCTCAAGTCTAGGGTCTCTTCCTTACTCTGTGTCCTATTGGTATTCCATTGGATAACAATGGCTATCATGTAATATTTCATTTGAATACAAATTGCCCTGTTTTTTCTTCCATTTCTTTCATACATTTTTACCTTTCTAATACATACACTGGGGACAGAGACTCTGTCCCCTTCATGATTATTGGCACACTGTTCGACATGTAATAAAAATGTCATGAGTACTCATGGACTTAATTTTTTGCCAAGTTAATATCTCACAATCACATACAGAATTAACAGTAGGTAATATAAAATACCAAGGTTCTTATGCAGAAAGAACATTCACAACTCAGAATGTACCACTTTCAATGCCATTTACTTGAAAGACAAAACAAAAAATGTTTTCCTCCCTGAGAATGCCTTCAATATTCTAGTAAAAAGTCAAAACTCACATGCTCCACTTTTTCCTTGCTTCCTTTGTGTATTCAATCATTCACTCATCATTCCATCAATATATATGAATTAACATGCAATGCAGTCAAGCAACAGGATGGATGATCATGGGATAGAAGATTAAATGGACTTAAGTAATTTTTTTATAAACCTAAAAAAAGAAAGAAACATCAAGGTCTATCAGATTTGCTTAACGCTGATTGGTGATATGGGACTTGATCTGACTCATCAGATTGCAAAGCAGGCCAAATAGCAAGAGAGGAGACTCAGAGCTCCAATGGGTTGGGCATCTGTCAGGCCATTACCCTTCATTTTTTAACAGGGCACTTAGAGGAGGCAACAGAGAGGTAAACAACAGCACTTCCAAATTCCATTTGTATTGATAGATATAATATTGAAAAGTTTGTCAACAAAATAACTGGGACACAATCAATGCCCTTTTGAATTGCTGCCAACAACAAAAAAAAACGCTGAAAATAAAAATAAAGTCATTTTGATTATCAAAAAGCATTCAAGTAACCCCAAGATGGAAAATCAAGATGACAATGTTATAATATTGAAGTATGATACAAAGAAATAAATGTACATATTTGTGTAAAAGCTATTTTAAAGTGTTAAGTGGTTAAAAGCATACTTAATTAGCACTTAAGGACTTGTATTTTTTAAGAAAGCTCTTGTGGGTTATTGCATTTTATCTTTAAAGTAAAGTTCAAGCTACAAAAGTGCTGATGAGTTAATAAGGAATTAAGTAAGAGAAACTCACATTGAAATGATTTAATCCTAATACACCATCTCATTCTGTTTCACATCTTAAAGTTGCTTATCCACTGGGTCTAACATAAATAGGTACTGCTGTGCATGCAATGCCAGCTATAGCAAATGGAAGATAATTTGCCTGCACTGTGTTATCCTTGCCACTTGTCAGTTGAATTACCAGACTTAAAAGGTTAAAACACATTACAGCAATTATACTTACTTGAAAGTCTTTTATTGTGAGGATTGATATTTTAGCACCAACACTCAGCATATATGCCCCCTGGTAAATTACCTTATTAAACTTGTTGATATAGAAAGTCATGTGAAAAAGAGAAACAATAATCCAGATTTCCTACTGGTCATTTGTGGCATTTAATGTTGTACTTATGAGCCAGGAAAAATACCTCAGGTGACATATTTTTGTAAATACAAAACTAAAATGTAACATGGCATTTAAGAAATACAAAAAGGGCCTTGTTATGTTGTACCTGTTAAGGTAGTAGTCATTTCTATTTATTTCAATGATATTTACATTTTACAACAAAAAGTTCACTGAACACTGCTGGTACCTGACCAAAATTTGTTACCATTATTAATAATCTTGTGTTCCTGTCATCAAATTATGGTGTTTGGAGTGAATGGAAGTTCCAAAACTAACTAGACGTATGTGGGAAAGTAATGCATGAAGATACTAATACATATTGAACACTTCCTGAGCAGTTGCTGTTCAAGCTGTATCATCCATCCATCCATCCTTCCAAATGACCTAATGCTATCGTCTCAGTGCTAAGAGGACAATATGAAAGTTTCTAAATTTTACATGTAAGAGAATTAAATCTCAAGGATGTTAAGTCACTTTCCCATGATCAATGGAATTCAATCAAGATTCGTTCAAAATCTGTTTTTCCCATCATAAAATGCAACTTCCCTAGGTTAATCCACAGGTACTAAGTCTCAGGGGATTTATTGTCTAACAAGTTAAATAGCTTCAAGTAGCTTCACACAAATATGTGGATAATAAAACTTTAGTGGGTTATTTAAAGTGAATGAAGAATTTGAGGATGATACTGATCTTTCGATTTGCCAGAGAAGAGTAACCATTTCAATATTCATCTCTTGGCATATCTTTGAGGATTCCTGAAAACAGAGTGCATCTGCTAAAATATGGAAGTTACTTGTTTCATCCAAGAAGTCTTCATCAAATAACAATACATGTGACTATCAGCCATCTTTATTGTGAGGTAACAGGAATCTGATCTACTGATCAGAAAACATATTAGCATAAATTTGTATGCTTACCTTCCTTCTTAATGGTCTTTTGCAAAAATGAGGTATTTGATTTTTCCTATACCCATCCCTTCGTGACTCCTAAGGCCTCACTCCATCAGTTACAACCTCCCCTTTGTATCTTCAATTTATTCCCCTTTCATAGTTCTACAGTGGAAAGTATTGTGCAACTAAAAATTAAAATGAAAAAAAAGCCTCTCCATCCCACACCTCTCTTGACATGCTTCCTGTCCTCATTCACAGCCTGGCTTCTTGAAAGAGTGATCTATTATGTTTGTTCTGTTTCCTCACTACCTACCCATTCCCCATCCCACGACAATCTGGCTACTGCCATCACCATTCCACTGAAATTAGCCTTGCAAAGTTACAAATTATTTCTAGTTGCTTAATTCAATGGACACCATGTGCTTTGCCAGTTTACATACTAAAACTGGAAATACATAGAAAAGATTATCATGGTCTCTGGGTAAGAATCACAAGCCAATTCCAGCAGTGTCTCAAAATTTTAGAGTAGGAAGAAACTCATTTTGTTATATATAGATACATATCTAGGCATTGAGATTACATTTGCATAAAGAAAAAGTCTGGAAAGATATACATCAAAATTTTAACAGTAGTTATTTTAGGAGTTATATAGTGGGATTAGGGCAATTTTTAAATTACGCATGATTATATATTTTTTCATTCTATAGATGTGTGTGTATATATACATATACATATATATGTTTAAGTTACATAGTGATCACGTTCTTTAAGTAAAAATAGTACATACATTTATCTCAAAAATCCCAGCATCCCTTTTTTAGTACTAATCTCATTTGACCTCTCAGCCATACTTGAGAATATTAGTATTATTCTCTTTCTTGGTTTCAAGGACACTACTCTCTTCTGATTTGCCATCACCCTCTTGACATCTTGTTCGTAGTCTTCTTTGTGGCCTCGTCTTCTAAACCTCTGTCCTCATGTTGGGACTGAACTCTGTCATTACCCGTCATCTTGCCCTGTTCTGTGCTCAGTCTCTGGTAGTTCTTATTCATCTCAATGACTTGTATTATGCTGAAAAATCACAAATCTATTTCTCTATCTCAGAGCTCCTGCCTGAGTCCCACCCAAAGTGTAAACAATTAATAGGCTTCCAAACACTTCAAAACCAACATGCTTAAAGTCAGGCACATAAAAAATGTTCATCATCATTTATTATCACAGAAATACAAATCAAAACCATGAGACACTACCTCACACCTAAGAGAACAGTCTATATCAAAAAAACTAGTAACAACAGTGTGTATGAGGATTTGAAAAAAGAAATCCTTACACAGTGTTGGTGAGAATGTAGACTGATGAAACCCCTATGAAAAACAGTCTCGATATTTCTCAAAATATTATAAACAGATCTACCATATTCAACAATTCTGCTCCTATATATCCACACAACTAATGCAAAAACACAAATTTTAAGATATATATTTATTCCTAAGCTCGTTTTCAGCACTATTTACAAAGTGAAGTTAAGGGAAACAGTCTAAATGCCTAATGATAGATAAGTGGATTAGGAAGATGTGGAATAAATACATAATGGATATTCAGTTACAAAAAAAAAAAGAGAGCAAGAGAAAGAGATAAACTCTGGCCCATGCAACAATGTGGGCAAAACTTGAGGGTATTATGCTAAGTAAAATCATTCAGAAGGTGAAAGAAAGACAAATACTGGATGGTGTCACTTATATGTGGACTATAGAGAAACAAAACATGTCAGATAAAACCAAAGCCATAACTTGACCAAAAAATCTGACAATAGAACTGAAGATTCCAGAAGGGGAGAGGAAAGATGGAGGGCAAAGTGGGGAGGGGGCACAATGGTCTGTGGTGGAAGACTATGTATGCTTTGTAGTGGGTATAGTATGGTGACATACAAGTGAAGGGTGTGATGTGATACACCTAAATTATGTATAGTGTTATAAAACAATGTTTCCTAAAGAAAAAAAAATTAAGTGATCTTATCATCTTTCATCCCAAATTGGTCCAACTTCTATGCCAATGAACAGAATCACTATCGTATCTTGCAAGATTAGAGGAGTTGTTTTGACTTCTTTCCTTTATCTTGCCTTCTATAAAAAGTGTATGACCTCAAATTCTCTCTAGTATTTCTTTTTTTTAATATCTATATTTTTATTATTATTTATATCTTTTACATTTTGTATTCCCCTTGGGTAACCCACCACCAATTCACCTGTGATCCATCTCCGTGGTCCCTTGTGTTCTTTTCGACTCCATTTTGAGCTCTTATCCTCCCCCTCTTCCCCCACTGAGCGTCTCTCTCCTATTTGGTTTCCCTGTAGTCCTGTTATAAGTGAAACCATTCGATATTTTTCTCTTTCTTTCTGGCTTATTTCACTGAGTATGATCCCCTCTAATTCCATCCATGTCACTGCAAATTGCATGTGTTTATTTTCTTTGAATACTGAATAGTATTCCATTGTGTATATGTACCACATCTTCTTGATCCAATCATCTGTTTTTGGACATCTGGGTTGCTTCCATACCTTTGCTATTGTGAACAGTGCCGCAATGAACATACGGGTCATGTATCCTTTTGAATTAGTGTTTTTGTGTCCTTTGGGTAGATTCCCAAAAGTGGTATTGCTGGGTCGTATGAAGTTCCATTTTTAGCAGTTTGAGGAACCACTATTCAGCTTTCCATAGTGGTTGGACCGCATTCCCACCAGCAGTGTAGAAGAGTTCCTTTTTCTCCACATCCTTTGCAGCATTTACAATCATCATCTCTTTACCTCTATCACCACTGTCTTAATTCTCTACTATTTTTTCCTGAGGTTGTTGAAACAGGCTCTTGATTGGTCATGCTTTCTATTCCTAGCCTCCTCTAACCCCTCTATTCCACAGCCTTAGCAGTTTTTAGAAATATGAATTATCTTATGTCATCTAAGTTCAAAAACCTCAGATGATTCCCATTGCTTAAGGATAAAGTTTCCAATATTTCCTGTCCTCCAGTATAGCCTCATTGTTTAGTATTCATCCACCTTGAAACTTAGATCTTTGTGAACTCCAGACTTAAAGGAATGCTGGCATCTCTCCAGCCATTCCATATTCTCTGGCACTTCTAAGCCTTTGCTCATATCACTCCTTGTACCGGGGGCTCCTTCCCCATGTGCTTTACCTGACCTGCTCTCAGTTATCCTCTGAAACCTAATTCAAGGGTCTTCTCTTGACCTGCTCAGGCCCACCTTTGCTCTAAGAGCATATCATGCTTCCCTCTGGTGGGCCATAAATTACATTCTATTTTATCTGTTCATTCATTTGTGTCTTTCACACTAAAAATGTTAAGATCCTGAAAATAGCACTGTGAATTTAACATTAAAAAAACAAAACACTTAAGTAAAAGATTGGCATAAAAGAGGCAGTTATTTTCCAGCTGATGTGACTTTGCAAAACAAGGTCTCTTGAACGAATTAACTAACAAAGTGTCATTATAAGTGCTAGTCCTCAAAATTTATTAAAAGAAACATATGTGTATCTAAGGGTATTTATTTAATTCCAATACTGACACCACAGAGAGCTCAAAATTCAGGAAGAACTCCAGGAAAAAATTCAGAATTTTAGAGCCAAACCTAATGATTAAGTATAAGGTCTTTTGAACACTTTGCTGCAGGAATGCCATGATGTAAATGCAGGGAAAACCAGTTTCTAGTTACAGCTTTACTTCCCAGTTACACAAATGATTCTCTTGGCAAAACGCCTGCTTCATCTGAAATTATAGGTCAGCACCTTTATAATCCTGAAAAAAACAGATTCTCTTCTGTATTCCATTTAACACCAAAATAAAGAATGATAACATTTCAATGAGAATGTTTTTCAGTAATTATTTCAGTTCTCATAATACAGACCAGATGATACATTAACAATATATGATTATCTAGGGGCTTCATGAAGAGGCTCCTTAAGGGCAATCAAGTAATTCTATGAACCAGATTTAAATAATGCCTTTCACACACTTGTGCTCCTGACCTCAGAGCAGGAGCTATGGCTTTACCCCAGGCTCTTCAGTACTAGAATGACATTGCCTATATCCAACGGATAGAACCTTGGCCCATTCTCCTCCCTCTTCTCTGACCAAAAACAAACACATATGAAATTCTGTTTGATTAGATGGGACACAAAGGAAAATAAATTGCCTCAAATAGCACTGAAGATAGAATTACATTTAAAGTATAATTTAACAAGTATGGAAAATAATGCACCTCACATATTTTGCTGTACTTGTCCATTTAAGGCCTGTTGCTCTTTCTCTAAAACAGAATCACAATTCACTCAAATATTCTGTATCAACAGTTTTTGGGTAGGACTAGAGCCTTCTCCAGGCCAAGAAATAAAATCATAATTATCCTGCAGCAATTACGTGGATTTCCACATAACTGAAATTTCCACTTTGCCATTTCTTCATTCAAGTTTGGATCTATTGCCAAATGGGATCTGACAAGTCAGCTAAGGACTTTGAGGAATGATTTTCCTGGAGAACAGAAAGATGTCATATGCACTTGTGTGCAGCACTGTAACTACTGTAACATGTGACATTGGTGAATTCATTTGTGGTATGAGGGGAGACAAGGCCAGCACCTGAGGATAACAGAATCAAAGTAAGAAAGGTACTTTGGTCTTTCATTTTAATAATTCATTCAATCAGCTAAGGCTAAAATTCTGCTGCCTTTGGAAATAGTCAATATGATTTCATATTATTTGTAGCCAAAAACACTCCTAAATTGACATGACACTCTGTTTTCAAATAATTTTCCTTGTGTTGAAACTGGTGAACCTATAATATATGTAAAGGAATTGTAGCAAGCTGCAGTCAGCAGACTAAATCCGACTACCGCCTGTTTCTGTAAATAACGTTTTATTGGAACACAGCCACTGTAGTTCATATTGTTTGTGATTGCTTTCCTGCTACAACAGCAGCAGAACTGTAGTTGTGATAGAGACCTATATGGCCAACAACCAGAAAATACTCAGTATCTATCTTTTTAGAGAAAATGTTTGCCAGTCCTCTTGCATACCAGGAGGTCTCAACTAGTGACTGTAACAGCCAGGTAACATTTTCCGGGGGCCATTTTGGATATTCCAATCATTGTGAAGTTCTACATGGCCAGTATTGTTTAATGCCATGTGACGTCAAAATCACACACAACAATGTATACCACTACCCAAAATGCCAATAGATGTTGAGATACACTACACTCACTACAGTGACCATTAACTGTAAGCCATGTCTTGAGTCACGTGCTTCTTACATTGCACCTACTGTTGGGGGGAAAAAGGATCTCTGCAATAAACTCCACAGATAGGTTTATGGACCCCACTTCAGAGCAAAGAGATCCAAGACACTAAGGGCTACTAATCCCTTAATGCCATCATCATCAAAGAGAGGATTACTGGGAACTGATGGATGGAGTTAAGCAGCCAGGTTTGGTATAATACCAGACTTGTGGACCTTGGGGGACCCTTGGCTTCTCGCCAGGCTACAGTGTGCCATTGGGGGTTTCCAGCTCTGCGGATCTGGTAAGACGCATTTGCAGATTTCTCTCTTTCTCTTTTTGTTCTGAGTTATTCATTTTTTTATTTCCCTTCCTTTTACAAATAAACCTTTTATTAACCTTTTTGTGTGTGCCTGCAATTGATCTTATTATAAGTCCTTTTTTTAAGCGCATGGAGAGAACCCACAATCAGGCACTCCATTTTATATCGGGGTTGCCCTGTAACACTACCATCATGGAAAACATAGGTATGGTGCATTTGCCAGAAAAGGTAAACAGTGAACTGGAAGGATAGTACTGAACATACTGTTGATCCTTATTAGTCACTTGTTGATTAGAGGAAATATATTTATCATTACTTAGAAGGATATACTTTTTTAAATAGAATTTTCTAGTTTGGGGACTTATTTAGATCTAAAGATAAGATTCCAAGTTCTGCTCTAATATACAAGTTGACTTTGCACAGTTTTTATTGAAGCGTATTTTATTTTATACTTATGAATTTTTAAGTGCTTTTACTTTCAACTTTACAGAGTGGTGATAATTTCTTTGGAGTTCCATTTATATTAAGTGAAATCTTATAAATAATGATAATTATCTAATTCTTGCTCTGATAAACACACCTTAAAGTATTTTTTGAAGGAAGCACATTACCCTCATTATAATATGAATTCAAAGAGTACATGCATCTAAAACCATTACAGCTATTTCATAATCAAGAAATACATACCTTTAACTTTCGCAGTCTGTAGAAACATAGGAAAATTACAGGTTTTTAAAAATACATGAATTACATTCATAAAAAACAATTCAAGGGATATAAAACAAATCTCTCCTCAACAGACTATACCACCTCTACTGGGAATCATAATTCACCCAAACTGTCCTTTCAATCAAGAAAGTGCAAACCCAAAACCTAGAAAACCCAACTGAGGCACTGCTTCAGTAAGACCAAGAGGATGGAGGAAATGGCTCAGTCCACCAAAAATAACACTACACAGCTTTTCAGACTTGATTGTTATTTTCTGCTTTGAGGGGTATATAAAGTAATAAGAGTTATTAGGGTGTTTTGATCTTTATATGCTTTAAATATTATCCCACTTTGACTAAATCCTTCCATGCTCTTTGGTTAGGATTTCACAAAGGAAACAATGAAATACTCAAACAAAACAACCACATATTCAAGAAAGACATGCCAATACTCTAATACCTAAAATGTTTGCACATATACATGAAAACAACTTGCAATGAACAAGCAAACAAACATTGTGAAGGTACTGTTATTTATGAGTCCTGCAAACCCTCCATGACACTGAGTATTAGGGAAGTGATTGCAGTTTGGATCCCAAAGAGGAATATAAAATATCACTCTCATATGTGTACAGGACACTGATAAAAAGCATGTCACTGGCAGAGAGATTATAAACAGGACTGCTCACCCAAGTAGATGGAGCTAGTTGACTGACAGATTAAAGCAAAATTAGGAGGCAAACATAAGGCAGACAACGTTATGAGCACAGCATGTGGAAAGAAAGAAAAACCTCTGAAATAGCTGCTTAGAGGGAATGCTAAAAAAAACACACCAGAGAAACTCAGGGTCCTAATAAAGTAGAACAACAAAAAATAAAGCCTGCTGTGGGACACACAAAACAGGATCCCACAATCTAGGAGAAAAGAACACAGGCTTTGAATTACACAAAATGATTCATAACAACTGGAAAAGAATTAGAAAATACATAAAAAGAAAAGTAACCTTAAATTCCACTCAACATTTAGTGTATTTCATGCCAGACTACTTGTTTCTATGTCTCACAATATGTATGTTTACATTTCTTCTTTAAAATCAGGACTGGTGGCCTAGGGGTCAAGTTTCTCAGCCCTATCATGGCAAAGGTCCACCTCTACAGCCTGAGTTTAATCCCCGGCCAGGAAGCTAATCCACATGGCACAGCAGACCTCTCCTGTCTCGCCTGCTGCGCCCCTCAGTGCATTTCAGTTGATCCATTTGTTCTGCTCCCCACTCTGTCTCTGATGAATACTCTCATCACCCCCTCCCCCACCTCCATACCTCTGGCCTACACCCCAGCTCTTTTATGCAAAAATAAACAAAATCTTTAAAAAATAATAAAACCAGGACCAACATGTACAGTTTTTTAAATAAGCTGTTTTGGTGTTTCTTTTACATAGTAGACCAGTGTTTGATGATAATATATTTCTATGTATAAATAGCTACAAGATAGACCAGTTTATGTAATTTTCCTGCCTAATTCTTTATGGCTAAGACATATATAATGTCTTTTCATTGTTGCAAACATATCTGGGGTTTAATTCATAGAAGTGACTGTGCTGTGACATGGAGAGATGAATGCTATAGAAAGAAGCTTATTACTAATGGTTCCCCAGAAGAGGACACATGCCCTGAACTGCAACGCCACAGGGGAAAGCACCAGGATCAGTCAACAGGCAGACAGGGGTTGAGAGGAAAGCAGAACCCAGAGCCTTTGCTAAGATTTCCATGGGAAGGAATGTACAAGGTAAGTCTGCGTAAGCTTCCAATTTAATAGTCTGAATAATTTCAGAGGTCTCTAAACTAAAGTGTTGGCACCTAAAAGTCTGGTACCATGCTCGAGGGTGACTTAGGGCAGCATAATATTGATTTCGATTACAACAGTCAGATGAATATTTTAGTTGCAAGTATGGGCTTTGGGTTGGGTGGTTAACATATGAAAGGCATGCTCTCAGTCAAACTGTTTACTATCTTTACGCATTACGCAGGCCTTGAAAGGGGGATTGACAAGGATTGACAAGGCAGCAACAGACCAAAGCATCATAAACTAAAGAAAACATAAGGGCCTCCCTGGTGGCGCAAGGGATTAAGTCTTAGCCTATGAAGCTATGCAGCCACTGCAGCATGAGTTTGATCCTAGACCAGGGAGCTTCCCACATGGCGCAGCAGACCTCTCCTGTCTCGCCTGCTGCTCCCCTCAGCAGTGTATTTCAGTCAATCTACCTGTTCCACTCCCTATTCTGTCTCTGGTGAATCCCCTCACCCCCTCCCAACACCTCTGGCCTATATCCCAGCTCTCATATGTATAAATATTTTTTTAAAAAAGAAAATTAAAATAGGATAAATGCACCCATACAAACAGAAGCCCAGTGAGTTTCCCTTCAGCAGTCTTTCTTCCTTATTATTTATCAACATACAGGATTTCAACCCACTTAGACCTGTGATGCTTTCAGCACTTGGCATCCCATTCTTCACCCCATCCTCTGATATTAATTTTTAATGAGTTCAAAGTTCATTCAACACCCCAACCTGGCTGATGTCTGACTTTTCCTTCTCCCCATCTCATTCACCCATTCTCACAACCCCTCCATTGACCTAGTTATCACCAGAACCAGCACCACCTATAAAAGGAAAGGTTGGGAACAGAAATTCCTAAGGTTGAAGTGCTCAGCAATTTTATAAAAAAAGATTAATCAACTCAAAGCTAGGTTCTTCTAATGTTTGAAAAGAGTTACCAATTAGAGTCCAAGATCAAAACATCTGAAATAGCACATACAAGTCTGGGAAACAATTATTTCCATCCTCCTTCATAGACAGATTTTTGAGGGTAAATTGGTACTATACTGTTTAATAGAAAAAGTTAAATTTGTATCTCTTTCACTGCTGAAATTCAATTTGTAGTAATCTATCTTGTCAACAAAATTTATCAATGTGATTCTGATTCTGTTTATAATTTCATAATATTGGGGAAACTGCACAAAGGTCACTGTGGCTAGTATATAGAGAAAGAGAAAATTACAAAGAGCAATACTGACCATGGCATGTGAGAACAGGGTAGGGGGCAGGAGGGCTCACAAGTCAAGTGGGAGAATCTGGATGTTGCTCTCACCACAAAACCAAACAAATACAGGGAATTTTACAGCAGTGTTATCAGTCTCTGTCCATTTTTATTATATCCTTCACTTTGTGACTACTCCAAAGGCAGAGTTGTTAGGTTCCTGAAAAATATGCATGAAAGAACATAGCTGTGAAGAGTGTGGAAGAGGACAAAGCCACTGAGTGAGACAAAAGAGTAAGTGCTCATTTAAAAAAAAAAAGTAAAAGGATAGGAATGATATTGGGAAGTTGAAGAAAATAAAATCAGCAAAGAAATTGATGAAGGTGGAAAAAAGTAAGTCAGAGGTTTATCTAAAAGTTATAGGTGATGAATTGCATCTGGGAAAATAATAACTTTAGCAACATTCATGGCTGAAATGAGAAATCAGCGGGAATAATCTGAATTGCTCTCATAGATCAAAAATAATTCATTCTAGACCACACTTTCCAGGTAAATGTTATTACTTTTTAAAAGCTAACATAAATTTTCAATAAAATTTCTAGAGAGGAAAAATTCTGTTGTTTTACAATTGGCAACTGAGTAGTCAAGAAACTTCACCAATTTTAGGTTAATTTTTAATGTTTTTGAAATAAGAAAAATCTAGGTCAAATTATCAACTATAGTCTACAAGGACCTTTTCAATAATGACTCAAAATCACAAATATTATTATTTTAATAAGACTGTACTATGGAAGTAAATTTCAGTCTATTAAGCAGCTAATTTGTCAGTTTATAGAATAACATCCTTGTAATTTGGCACAGTGCCAAAGCTATTAAAGGAAGGGTATGTTTTTCCTCATTAAGTTAAATGTCTGTATTGTAGAGCATGTTTTTAAGATAACAAGTATCAAAAAAAATTGAACAAGAAATGTTAACACTTTCACAATGTGTAGTCAAACACTAAATAAATTAACAATAGGCTCCAAAAACAAATAATCAATTGAATGTTTGAACTAGGAGTTAATTACATGAAAAATTTCTAAATCATTTGAAGACAAAAGATTATCAAAATACTTTATAATGGAATTTCCATTTTAATACCAACATGAGAAAGTAAGATTCAATAGAGAAGTATCATGAAATAAACAAGGGAGGCAACCATATGTTTATGAAGATGGATTTTAACTCATGATGTAATCGCAGTTAGAATATAACCAGACCTGAAATAGTGGATCTGCATTTCATCTGTTATACCAGATTCCTCACACACCCATGGGAAATCTGCTACTAGGAGGAGGTGGCAGGAAGCACTGGACAGAGTATTTACAGGATCATAATCATCCTACAAACTCATAAAGTGGGCCTTGAGAACAAGAATGTGTAGCCTTATTATTGTGTTAAACACTCTTTGGAATATTTCAGCAACTCTGGTAGCTTCTTCGCGTCTTGGATTCATATGCTAACTTGTTTTTATGATTTATGGCAAAACAAAATCATTGCTGAAACACCTAAGAACACAAGTGTTGAGAGCTGGAAGAAACAACCTGCTTCTATGAAATAACACATTCTTTATTTGATGGCAAAAACATCAATATCTTTACAAACAAGTTTGTAACAATTTCCTTTCTGTTTTGGTGGTGATTTCATGAGATGATAAAGCCAAATACATTCCCAAAGCTATAGACCCCAAAATGTCTGTCCCAGAAGCAGTCCTGAAGAGTAGGTACACAGAAGGTAAAACCCAGAAAGATGAGAGCTTGGAAAACTTACATATAGCTACACATCTTTACCAAACTCGGAATCAACCTTCACTATCTCAGGAAAAAGTATTAAATATTTAAAAAAATATTTATATGATGTTTCTACAAGCATTCTGGAAAATTTCCTGACTTTAATATTCTAATCTTCTAGCCCCAATGTCAAACTCTTCATACAACCTGTCATATTAGCCCAGAGCAATTGTTCTAAATTGTAATTCAATGTTTTCTTCCTGACTAAACTCTTTCAGTGATTAGTTGTCATCTCTTGTAACACAAGGTTTTCAGCATGTCTTCTGATTATCTATACACACTTTTCCTCAAGACTCTGCCATCCTATTTTCCAGATTCACACACATTTTCCATACCTTTCCCATCTCCTCATGACCACACACACACATACACACCAGTTTGCTGTTCTTGGGTCACATGCCCACTTACACATATAAGTCTATACAAAACTGTTCTTTCTTATGAGGGAGACAAACTCCCAAACTCCCACCGATCTTTAAAGTCTCAGCAACAAAAGAAGTTGTCTTCTGAATTTCTTGGTTCACACACATTTCTAGGTAGAGGTATAAATACTTTTCACAACAAATTACTCTTTAATTTTGTGTTTCTAGAACCCTCCTTCAAATAAGCAGTCTACATCTTCACATTCGCAGAATCAAGCACAGTGCCTATTACACAAGAGATGTTTAAATCATTTATCAATTAAATCAATAATTCACTACCTACATACATGTATATTTATAAACTTATAAAAACTCATTTCTAGCTATTTATATACACTTACAAATTTGGAAAGGATGCAAAGTAAAAGATCTCTGTTTCATTGGAAAATAAGAAATTCTCCACATACCACAAATGATAGACAATTTTTATTCCTCGGATATTTACATCTTCGAGAAACTTAAAGGAGAAAATGAAAGGTAAAAGAATGCATTATGATGCATTTCTAATGATAATACTGGGTGGATACTAATAACCCTATAAACTAAGGAAAGGTTTAATTTTCTTTAGTTTTGTTTTAGATATATATTTTTTATTAAAAATATTTTATTTAAAAAATAAAATATTTACTATTTTAGAGCAGTTTGAGGTGTACAATGAAATTGAGAAGGAAGCAGAGATTCCATACATCCCTTATCCCACAGATGTATACTGTGCCCCATTATCAACATCACATAAAATAATGGTATTTTTTTAACCAAAATGAAAGTACATGGAGACATTCAAAGTCCATAGTTTAACTTAGGGCTCACTCTTGGTACTGTATATAGTATCAGTTTGGACAAATGTTTAAAGACATATCTATCACTATAATACACAGATTATTTGACTGACTAAAATCCTTTGGTGTTTTGCCTATTCATCCACATCATGCCACAGCTCTCACTGGGAAGCAATGAATGTTTTAATCTCTGTAGTTTTGCCTTTTCCAGAAAGCCATATAGTTAGAATCAAACACTATGTCCATTTTTCAGATGACATCTTTCATTTAGTAATATGTTTTTACGGTTCCTTCATATCTTTCCATGACTTAATAATCATTTTTTTAGTTTTTTATAACATGAATAAAAGTTAACATATGCATAATAGGAAACTGAAAAACACAACCATTTCATTTTTCAGCACAGGATAATATTCCACTGTCTATATGAAACCCAGTTCATTTATCCATTTATTTACTGAAGGAAACTTGGATTGATTCCAAGTTCTGGCAATTTGGAATAAAGTTCCTAAAAACATCCTTGTGCAGGTTACTGTGTAGATATGTGTTCATCTGCTTTGGATAGATACCTAGGAGCATGAGAACTGGATTACATGGTAAGAATATGTTTAGTTTTGTAAGAAACTGTCAAATTATTTTCCAAAATTACCACTTTACATTCCTACTAGCAATGAATGAGAATACATACTGATCCACTTCATCGCCAGGATTTGGGGTTATCAGTGTTCCAGATTGTTATCTTTCTAATAGTATGTACTGGTACCTCATTGTATTTTAATTTGCATTTCCCTGGTGACATGTGGCATAGAACATCTTTTCATATTCTTTTACCATTGACATATTTTATTTTGTGAGGGTGTCTATTATGTTTTTGGTCCATTTTTTCATTAGGTTATTTTCATATTGTTGAGTTTCAAAGGTTCTATTTTATTTTGGATAGCAGTCCTTTACCAGATGTTTTTGTTTTTTTTTTTTTGCAAATATTTCTTCCCAGTCTGTTGCTTATCTTCCAATTGTCTTGAATTACTGCGAAGCAGAATTTTTTTATTTTAATGAAGTCTAGATCATATCTTTCTTTTATGAATTGTGTCTTTGGTGTTGTATCTCAAATGGCATAACATATACAGTATTTGCAAGGTTTACTCCTGTTATCTTCTAGGAGTTTCAGCTTTGTAATTTACATGTAGTTCTACGATTCATTTTGAGTTAATTTTTGTGATGGGTATAAAGTCTATATGCAGATCCACTCTTTTGAATGTGAATGTCCAATTGTTTCAGGACCTTTTTTTAAAGAGACTTTGCTCCTTGTAATATTCTTCCTCCTCAAAGATCAGCTGATTACATAGGAATCTATTTTGGGGCTTTCTATTTTATTCATTGATCTGTTTGTCTTATTTTTCACCAACACAGGGTCTTGATTACATAGCTCTATAGTAAATCTTGAAGTTGGTAAAGTCAGTCCTCCAACTTTGTTCTGCCTCTTCAATTTTGCACTGCCTTACCTGGGCCTTTCGCACCTCCATACGAATTTGAGGATCAGTTTCTCAATATCCATAAAATAACCTGCTGCAGTTTTGATTGGGACTGAACTGAATCTTCAGATCAAGCTGGGGATAACTGAAATCTTGGCAATGTTGAGTCTTTCTATCCTGCATTTGAAATGCCTCTCCATTTATACAGTTCTTTGATTTTGTTCATCAGACTTTCGTGGTTTTCTTCCTATATGTTTTATACTTATTTTGTTAGATTTAAACCTAAGAATTTCAGTTTTTGGATATAAATATAATGATATTATGTTTTTAATTTCAAATTCTGCTTATTCACTGTTAGAATATAAGAAAACACATGACTTGTATATTAATGTTGCAACGTAAAACCGTACTAGTCATTTGTTTACCACTTACACTCTGGGAATTCAAAGTTAACATCTTTGGGCCTCCCTGGTGGCGCAGCGGTTGAGCACTGCGCTGTGGAGCTGTTGGCAGCGCGTGATGCGAGTTCAACGCCCAGCCGGGGAGAATCCCACATGGTGCGGCAGACCTCTCCTGCCTCGCCCGCTGCGCCCTTCAGCTGTGTATTTCTGATCTGCCTGTTCTGCTCCCCACTCTGTCTCTGGTGAACTCTCTCACCACCCCGCGCCTCTGGCCTGTACCCCAGCTTGTATGTATAAATAAATAAATCTTAAAAAAAAAAAAACAAAACAAAGTTAACATCCTTGCCTGTGAGCTTTCTGTAGACACCAGAAAATGTATCAACCTGTGTTCTACATTGTTCTGCTGTGCTTTTACACAAAGGACCTTTACGAGCCGGCTGCGGTCCAGTTTTACATGGAATCTCTTGAGCACAGTATCACCCCGAAGACAGGTCCTTCAAGATGGCGTCTTGCACGCTGTCAAAGTGTGAATCCTGGGGCGCTTTTGCTTATTGTTGTAGGGCTTTACCAAGTTGGCTTAGACAGAAATCTTCTCTGAGCAATGATGACCACATGCTTCCCACTGCACTCCAGTTCCCACACCAGACAGACTTCTTTGGAAAGACTTCAGGTAAGAGACAGGAACGAAGAGTATGACAGCTTTCCAACCTTTACCAATTCAATTTCCTTGCCCACGGTGACGTTCAGCTCTGGCAAGTTCCTCTTGAGCTCCGGCAGCGACTGAGAGATGCCAGACTCGAACTCCCCTGTTTCTCACCTTTAGGCTTCACGATCTTCATACTGGAATAGAACGTGACTTTCTCCTTGTCCAGCACTGGCCTGGGAAGAGCTATGGTCACTTCTTAATTCCAGGCTTTTTTAGTTAATTCTTTCACATTTTCTATATAGACTATGCTGTTTCTGGCAAAGACAATATTATGTATTACTTTCCAATCTACGTAATTTTAACTACTTTTCTGCCATACCACATAAGATAGAATTTTCAGCATGATATTGAAAAGTAATAATGAGAGAATACAGCCTTGCTTTATAACTGATATTAGTGGGAAAGTTTAAGTTTTAATTTCTCACTGTTAAGGATGATGACAACTATAGATTTTTTTGGTAAATATTTTTATGAAGTTAAGCAAGTTCCCGTTACTCCTAGGGTACTGAGTTTTGTTTTTTTTTTTTAATCATGAATGGGTATTGGATTTTGTCAAATGCTTTTTCTGTATTTACTGATGAGATCATGTAATTTCCCTTTTTTAGGCTGCTGATGTAACAGATTATATTACTTAATTTTCAAGTATTGAACCAGCTGAGAGCAATCCCTTTTGGCTATGGTTATAATGTGTTTTATAAGTAAATTTTATCATTTATAATTTTATAATTAAATTTCCAATAGTTTGAGGGTCTTTGCATCTATGTTCCCGGAAGATCATTATATTTTTCTTATGTCTTTGTCAGATTTTGATATCGGGGTAATGCTGACCTCATTGAATTATATTGTTAAGAAGTACTTCCTCTGCTTCTATCCTCTGAAAGGTATTGTGGAGAACTGCTATTTTTCCCAAAATATTTAGTAGTATACATCATTCCATCTATGTGGGCCTGGTGCTTTCTGTTTCAGAAGATAATTGCTAATTCAATTTTTGAAAATGGGCACAAGCATGTTGATATATCCATTTCTTCCTGTGTGCATATTGGTAGATAGTGTCTTTTAATTGGTTTATTTCATCTAGATTATCAAATTTATGGGCATAAAGCTATTCATAATATTCCTTTATAATTTTAATTTCCATAGCATCTGTAGTATTGTTCCTCTTACATTAGTGATATTGGTAATTTGTATCTTTTCTCTGTTCTTCATAGCATGCCTCGCTAGAGAAGAACCAGATTTTGGTTTCATTGATTTTTCTTTATTAAATCCCTTTTCTGAAATTCACTAATTTTTTGCTCCAATTCTTACTATTTCTTTTATTCCACTTACTTTGGATTCAATTTCCTTTCTTTTTCTAGCTTCCTAAGAGGAAACCTCAATGATTGATTCTAAATCTTTCTTATTGTCCAAAATATGCATTAAATTTTACAAGTTTCCCTGTAAGCAATGCTTTCACTACATCTCACAAACTTTGATAAATTCTAATTTTTAAAAAAATACTTTTAAAATTTTCAATATTTCTTTTTTGATATAATTTAGAAGTAGATTGTTTGAAATCCACATATTCTGGGAATTTTCGTTATCTTTCTGTTTCTTGATTTCTAGTTTCATTGTGATCTGAACGTAGACATGCATGATTTCTATTCTTTTAAATTTGTTAAGGTATGTCTTATGGCCCAGAATGTGGTCTATCTTAGTGAATGTTGCACGGCAACTTCAGAAAAATGTGTATTCTCAAACAAAGTACTCGATAGATGTAATCATATCCAATAAATTGGATCCACTTAATTTATCAGTTCAACTGTGCCCTAACTTCTTTTCTGCTGGCTGAATTGATCCATGTCTTATTAAAGGGTACTGAAGTCTCCAACAATGATAGCAGATTCATCTATTTCTCCTTGCAGTTCTTTCAATTTTTGCCTCACATAGTTCGAGCTCTTATTAAGTAAATACATGTCTTTCTCCATCCATTTACTTTTAGCCTATATATATATCTTTATATTTAAATTTGGTTTCTTATAGATAACATGATATACTCTGAAACAATTGCTGATATAAGTAGATTAATATCTACCATATTCATTACTTTTTTTATCTTGTTTATTACTGTTTATGCATTCCAGATTTTTTGTGATTTAATTTAGCATTTAAGGATTCCAGCATCTCTATTAGCATATTAATTATACTTCATTTTTTTACATTTTTAGTGGTTACCATGGAGTCTACAGTTATATTTTAATTTTTTTAATTAAAATTAAATATTAACCCATGTTTGTTTTAACTGATGAAAAACACATAAATATATAAAGAAAAAAATGAATAATTTTAGCACAAGCTAAATTTATCTTTGCCTCACTTAAGATACATGGGAATTCTACTTCCACTCTCTTTCCCTGTACATACAAGAATAAACAATGTGGGGCCTCCCTGGTGGCGCAGCAGTTAGGCGCTGCACTGTGGAGCTGTCGGCAGTGGTGATGCGAGTTCGACGCCCGCCTGGGGAGATTCCCACATGGTGCAGCAGACCTCTCCTGCCTCGCCCACTGCTCCCCTCAGCAGTGTGCTTCCATCCATCTGCCTATTCTGCTCCCCACTCTGTCTCTGGTGAACCCTCTCACTGCCCCACATCTCTGGTCTGTACCCCAGCTTGTATGAATAAATCTTTTTTTAAAATTAAAAAAAAAGAATAAACAATGTGTACTCACTGATACCATTTTGTTTGCTTTTTTATAAAAACAAGTTTACGCTGTATAAAGTAATCTGCAATTCAACAATAAATCATGGTCCCCATGTAGATCTATAAAAACATAGATAATTCTTTTTCACAGCTCTGTGGTAGACAGACTCTTGTCTCATGGTGTTCATACATTATGTAATAACTTTGCTTTAATGTAGACAGGATGTGACTTGCCTCTAGGCAACAGAGTACAACAAAGAAGATGGTGTGTGTGTGATTATGTGCACATGACTATAAAATTGTAACATCTGTCTTACTATGAGAAATACTCCCCTTTGCTAAATTTAGAGAAGCAAGTTGCCATGTTGTAAACTGTCCAGTAGAAAGGGTCACAGGGCAAAGAGCTGAGGGCAAGCCTGCAAAAAAAGGAAGCACTACATATGGCATCCTGCAAGGAAAACTATGCCACCAACAACAGCACATGCTCAGAAGTTTATCATTCCCAGCCTGATGAGAAAGGGATCCAGTGGACACCTTGACTGGAGTCTTGTAAGACTCTGAAGCAGGGGACCCAACTAAGTTGTGACTGGACTCCAGTTCCACAGATGATGAGATAATAAATGTGCATGGTTTTGAACCACTACCTTTATGGCAATATAGTTACATAGCAACAGAACATTAATATTCACAGTATATCCAAACATTCTGCTGACAGATATTTTCGTTTTTGCTTTTTGTTACCACAATGTTGCAGCAAGCATCATGAAAATTCTTGTTTTTTCAAGAGACTGCCACATCAAAAGATGTGAAAATAGGGACAATTTTCATTTAAAATATATTCTTCATTCTTGTTAACATTTCTGGTCTTCTCTTTTCTCTGCCCTGATTTCTTCAAAGATCCCCTAACAAATCTCATTTTTTAAATCAATACCCTACAAAGTTTTCTCCATGTTATAGGTAGAGGGAACTTTGTAAAATTCAAATATAGTTATCTCATTTTGTTTCTTAACACAGATTGATGGTTTCTCATTTTTCTTTGCATATACTTGAAGCTCCTTACCATTGCTTATATACCCTTCATGACTCGAATTTAATTCATATTATCAGATAGATGTCTCACTTCTGTCATCAGTCAGAAATCTTCATAGTAAAGTCACTCTCAATTTCTTGAACTTATGGGAAAACTACCAGTCCTGTGCACATGTAGTTGTTTTCCTCAAAAATATGCACTTTTCCAATCCATTCTGCACTCCTTAAGCTAACTTCTAGTTATGGTTTAACATCAAATCTACGTATCATTATCCTGAAAAGCCTCATCTGATGTCCCTATTCTGAGATTGCCACTTCCCCTCTGTATAATCCTATACCTAAGCACAAAACACATTCTACCACAACAGGAGATATGAGAATCACCTCAGAAGTGCCACTTTCTGTCTTGCATAAAATCTACTGAAGAACTGATTGCTGAGATTAACCTTCTGGATAAAAGACATAAAAAAGGAATGTAGTTCTCATAGGAGATGTTTTCTCACCATTTAATCAAAACAGATAAAACAAAGAAATACTCACATGCCCCCTCATACCACACACAACCAACCATCCATTCCAAATTCCCCCCGAACTGATCCAAAAGAATTAAGATCTTTTCCAAGAAGCTAGGAAATCTCTAAACCTGCCAGAAGACCAACAATGATCTCCAAAGATTGCACAGTGGGGGAATTTAGCTCAATTAGCTAACAATTAGTGATTTGTAAAGGGTAAATAACTATGCTGTGATAGCCATTATTCTCCATTTATCTATATCACAACTCCATGGAAGTTCAATGGAAGTCACCCTGGGACTGAAGGCAAAGTATCAGGTTTGCACAATAGTCATCAGTTGCCTTAACACAAATGATTCCTTCTTTAGGTACAAAAGCAAGAAAACCAAATGTGTCCAGTTCCCAGTCTCTTTATGGTTCTCCAGGTTCCTTCACAGCATGTAAATACATCCCAGAAAATAACTTTCTCAACTACAGTGACTCTCAAGAGTCTTGATGCCAGACCGCAGTAATACATTTTCCATATACTGGCACACAAACTTGTACCTAAACAATCAAAATAAAGTTTCACAATACCTCCTTCTCCAGGTGCTCTTTTCTAGTGTGTGCTATTTTTAAGTCATTTATCATATTTTAGTATATTGATTTTATAGTCTATAGATATGGATCTATCCCCTAAGTTAGAAAATCACTGGTACTCTTATTAGAGGTAGTATATCTTTTTCACAACCATTAAGAGTCATAATCTTCAGTTATAGCAATTATCCTCCCACAGTTTGCTACTCATTCATCAAACAAATATCAATTGAGCCTCTATTGTCTGATAAAGAGTCTGTGTTGCTCAAACTCTTTGTATCTATCTCATTTTATAACATCACTTCACCATTAGTTAAACTCTAGCAATGATGAATTAAAGTTCTTTCTTACTGTAGCAGCAAGAGGAAACCAGGGAGCACAGGTTCTTCATGGAGCTGCACAGACAGGTCTAAAGGGAGGGAGTTTTGGAGCCCTCGGTGGCTTTTTAGACTTTTAATGGTCTCTTGTAGGGGGACAGCCCGGTACAAGGCCAGCAATGGGGCCAGGGGGCCGGGAGGTTGGCAGGCCTCCCAGCCCCCGGCGAATCTCCACTCACTTGGGCTCTCTGGTGGCATCTCATGGCCTCTGCTGCACCCCAAATGGTCCTCTGCTCCACATTCTATTCTCTGCTGATAAGTCCAGTCTCTGGCCCAGGTGTGCCCACTCACCCATACCCACACCCTACTCCAGGTACCCGCCATCAGACATACACTTAGGCCTGCAGAGGTCCATCATCGAGGGGAGGGTGGAAAAACCTGATAATTCTCATTTACCCTACACTTACCTTTTTATATTTTCCTCAAAAGAATTGTGGGATGTCTCCAAAAATGTAGTTTTCAAACTTTGGCTAACATTTCTGGACTTGGTTTACACTTCTCCTTTGTGTATCTTCCCTAACACATTCAAGAATGAAGTGGAGGCTCCTACTATAATCTCAGCGCAGCTGGTGCATATGACCAAAAGAACAATAATTATGGTCTGCCATAATTGCTTGCAGACGAGGCTCCTGAAGCAAGAACAAAGACCGTATAGGTGTTTACATGCCAGGCTGAGGGCAGAAAACCTCTTCCCTATCCCTGTTGGGTCACAACCTGTGTACTGGTCCCTGTACATCAGAAGTCAAGGAGAGACCGCTCCATGGTGGCAGTTTGAATGATCAAGGGAAATTCCCTAGAAGCTTTGTCTCAGGCGGTCGCAAGACAAGTTGTTTTCCACACCTCCCCCCAAATCCCAAAACATTTATACAGAGGCTTTAATGGGGTTTTACTCACATGCTCTGTGCAGATGATCTTAGCAACACATTGCATCTCAGGAAGATATTCTTTGGACAATTTTTGGGGAGGCAGGTGGGGGGTAGCGGTTGGAGGTGCGGAACCTCTAATTGCTCAGATCCAGTTCCCAGTTTAACAAGCAAAAGAATTCTTTTGATTGCCTTGTACAGCAACTCCACCCACATACCCACCCAGTAATGCTTCACAGTACCCCATACTTCACTATAACTGTAGTTAATTATGTTTTTTTCTAAATCTCCTAGAGTATAAACTCTACAGGAACACATAGTGTTCCCAGCAATTATTCTCCCAGATATAGTACAAAATTCAAAGCACAGTAGGTTTTCAATTGATATAGATTAAATCACTCAGTTTCTGCTCACCACCAAAAACAATCTGGTGACTTTGCTTCTTGTGATAGTTTTGAAGCAGCAGTATTTGATTGAAACCCACCCCACATTATCTTTCCTAAAATATCTTCCAAATTACTGTGTTCCCTGAGTTGTCCTTCATTTTGCATTTTTCAAACTCTTCTCCTGGCTCATTTCATCAACTTCCCTCACCTGGTTAACATTCTTCAATTTTAATTACATGCTTTTTGTGGTGAATAACAATTGAAGTAATTTTAGAAGGTGAGATATTTGCTAACTGTAGAGAAAAAAGCTAATGAAATTCAAATTTATTTCCTTGCTTATTATCCAAATTTACAGCTGTTTGCATAGCTCTACTTAATGAATATAGCTATTTTCATATCCAGCTGAATCCCCAATCTCTTTCTTGTGGCTGTTTAAAACTGTCTATCCTCCCCCAGAAATCAGGGAATAATCTTTTTCTTTTTTTAAACTAGACTTGCCTAGAGCTTCCCTCACATTTGCACAGGAAAAAAAAATTAAAACATATTTTGGGAGTTCCCTGGAAAAGTAGTAGAAGGGAAGAAAAAAATGGAAGGGGGAAGGAATGAGGCGGGGAAGAAAGGGAAGGCGGAAGAGAGATCTCCCTATAATTCAAGAATTCTTTCACAAATGATGAAAATGAAATAGTCAGCTTAAGGAATCTACTCAGAATATCCATGAGGTGACACATTGATCCAGTTTCTGTCAAAGCTCTAAAAACTTCTGTTGCAAAGTTTGATTCTAAATGAAAATAACTGGAATCTTCCAGGCCTTTTATATATTTTCAACCTAAACTGATCTTCCCTTTTCTTTCATAATGTAGTCCCCCTTGTTTATTTTTGGTTTTATTCCCATGGTTGTTGGAGTTGAGTCCACAAAGACATCTGTGAAGCCATTGTCATGGAGACGTTCACCTATTTTCTCATATATATTTTGTTGTTTCAGGTCTTACATTCAACTATTTAATCTATCTTGAGTTTTTATATATGGTATGAAATGGGGAACAAGTTTCATTCTTTTGCATGACATTTTGCCACTAAACCCTTCCTTGAGGCTAAACATTACCTCTTTCAGCCTGGCTCTTCGGCACAGAAACAATCTCGGCAATAATCAGCCTGCACCACACTCCACTGTACTCAGCCACTCTCCTCCACAGAGTCCTCTGATGCCCCTCTGCTCTCTCCTGCTGCTGCTTTATATGGTCAGTCTCTCGGCTCAGGTGTGCCCACTCACCCACACCCATGCCCTATTCCAGGTGCCTCCATCAGTCACGTGTGTAGGAGCATAGGGGTCTATCATTAAATCTAACAGCAGTAAGGCGGAAAATCCTGATCATTACCTCATTTACCCTACACCCTGGCAGGGGAACATGGGACCCCCAGATGAATAAGACTTAATCAACTTTCCACTGGGGCTGACAGGTACACTAGTACCTTAGCACAAAGGTTTCACATATACGTTGAAATGTCGACTGTCTTCACAGGCACGTAGAAATTCAAGAAAAAAGTGAGGATGTCCCAGAATGGAAAGAAAACTTCCAAGGCACAGAAAAGGTACTGTGTGTTCAAGCACTGGAAGTTGTTCACAAATAGAAGCCACAAGGTGAAGGAGAGGGAGAGAAAATTGGAGAGCTGAAGAGGCTAGAATGAATGAGCTTCACAGGTTATAATCAAGAGTTTGGAAATTAGCAATGGGTGATGGAAGCTAATGAAAAATATTAAAACACACTATAACATAGATTTCCTCAAACCCTGGATCTGAATATTTTGTTGCTGTGGCTATAGTCTTATAGACAAAACCAACTTTGAACCCATTACACTGAAAATAGTTTTGCTTACTAGAAAAAAGATCACATAGGATAGCATTTTACTCATGTTACTTATTGTAGATTCTTATCATTTAAATTGCAAAAGACGCTTCAAAAAATCTGAAAATCAAGTGAGTCAGTAAAAAAAAAGGAGAATTTTGTGTTCTTTTCTTTATGAGCAGACCTCCTATCTGCAACAGAGAAAATGCTAAAATCTGGCTGTTAGTGCTGTATTGCTGTGCAAATTTCTTGGCATGAGATACATCTGCTTTTAAATCAGTGGGTTTATGAGATGCAGAATCTGTCTGAGCCATTTAATATGAGTGAAGTGGCAACAGCAGCAGGGGTATTTTTCATGACACACCTATTGAAATATGATGCTATTGCTAAACACTTTCTTAATGATAACCATTCACCCACAATATTAAGGAGCCTCCAATAAGGTTTTTTAAAACCTTCAGATTCAAATCTTGTGTCAAAACAACTCAAGGTGTAAAGCTGAAATCATCATTTGGAAAATAGAAAAGTAAGAAAATTAGAAAACTGCAATAAATAATGTCAGCAGGACTCACTGCAACCAAGGTTAAACTGTTCTTCAGGAATTATTAAGGCAGTTTGAGCACCACTGCTATTGAGGTGCAACCTTGGACAGCTGGAGCTAATATTCAATTATCACTCTTGTTAGAGGTTCAAGATCACTCTTGTTAGAGGTTCTGGCAGTTCAGTGCCCTTCTTCCTTTTTAACTTTCATCACCAGGTAAGGAGGAAATATGTTTTATTTTCACAACTGATAAGTATATGGCAGTCAGTATTCTTAATTTGAAATTCAGATACAAATATTTGTGTGCATGTCCCTTTTATCCAATTACAAACAGAGTTTCTGGAAGCCCCAACCCATGTCTGAGACATTTGGAAACTTTCATAGTGTTTAGGGATGGAACATTATATGCACTCTTGTGCTGATTTATTTCACAGCTTAGATTTGCTAAATGTCAATTTTGGATTCCAGAAATAAAAAAGGGAATATAGATAAATGTCTCAAGGACTTGAGGAGAAAAAAAAAAAAGAAGAATGGAAGTTGAGGGACCCAATTAAGAAACATAAGTCTCAGAACTACATTAAGGAACTCTTAACAGCATACAGTATCATCAGGGTTTAAAAGGTTTGTGCAGGCATTTTTTTTTTTTTAATCTCATCAGTCAGCTAAACTTCCCACTGGTGTAGTTTAATTCTAATACCTCGAAGTAATCCAAAACCATCAACCAAGGAATTGATTTCTAAGTATTAGCCCAGATGGGAGCAACCTATAAGCATTCAGAAAGAATACATGCAAGGAAAAAGAACGATAGCAAATTTATAAACAAAAAAGGAAAATTCACCTCTGAGGAAATTTAAAAAAAAAAAAGGATCTTCTGAAAAAGATTTAAAAAAAAAAAAAATATGTGCCAGAAGTAGTTACCTGCTGCCCAAGAGATCCACACCTTTCTTTTATGTTCCTGGCACTAGGTGCCCAGCCCTGGTACATCCCTCAAGGTTTACGATTTACCTAACCTACTGGTGTTAGCCAATCACTTCTCTAAAGTAAGTGAGTGTGTGTGTGTGTGTGTGTGTGTGTGTGTGTGTGTGTGTGTGTTTGCATGGCCCAACAATGGACAAAGGGATATGAGAGAGGATTCACTGGGGCCATCAGGAGACATTTTCCTCTGATTAAAAAGAAACCTGGGGCCTCCCCGGTGGCACAGCAGTTAAGCGCTGCGCTGTGGAGCTGTCGGCAGTGGTGATGCGAGTTCAATGCCCGGCCGGGGAGAATCCCACATGGCACGGCAGACCTCTCCTGCCTCACCCGCTGCTCCCCTCAGCAGTGAGTGGATTTCTGATCTGCCTGTTCTGCTACCTGCTCCGTCTCTGGTGAACCCTCTCGCCGACCCACGCCTCTGGCCTGTACCCCAGCTTGTATGTATAAAAAAAAAAAGAAACCTGTTTTGACATCATTTACCTCGCTTATTGCTTAAAACCAATTCTCATCTGAGAAAAGGACAGCAATTGAGACAGGTTTTTTGTCTTACTAGAAGAAGCAACACTGTGAAGTGATGAGAGTAGGGCAACAGGAAACTGGGCCCTGATGGCCTCATGGATCTCCTAACCTAACTTGCCTGCACTCCTCCAAATTTGTCACTCTCAAAGCTTCATGATTTTATCACTATTGGTCAAGAACTTTCATAGTATTAGTTTTAAATGCCAAACTTAAATAGTATGTTTTATACCCTCAGAAATATATAGAAAGTAAAATATTCATAAAACAAAAACAAAAACAATGAATTATGTAACAAAATAGTGAATACAAATCAGATACACCTGTATATTAAATGACACAGAAATCTGAAAATGACAAATGTAACCATTAAAAAAGCAGACTAGATAAATACCAAACTAAATATAAAGGAAATGAAAATAATCCAGAAAAGAGAATAGTAAATTCATAGTATATAAAAAAGAGAAGTTAAAAGATAAGGAATGCAGAAGTTTCAATATAAACCTAACAGAAATTCCAAAAAGAAATATTAGTGAGGCATTTCCTGAAGAAATGATACCTGAGAATATTACTGATTTATATATATGCATAATATATAAGAACAAAATATAATATATAAGAACAAAAATATTTTTGATTCTTAGAGGATGTGGAAACTTCAAAAAATCAATGAAAAAAATATTAAATGCAATTAGATAAGAGAGTGAGAGGAAATGACAGATTCCAAAATACAACAGAATAATAATTACAAATTGCATCAGGGAGTCAGTCATCAACCTAGAATTCTCTTCTCATACAAGAATGAAGGCATTTAAATAAGACTCTCACTGAAATATCTATTAGATAAGAAGAAAAATGAAGCAGCCTTGTGATGCAAGAAACTGAATTACAGCCAAGTATGAGTCGGAGTAGATGATGATTAGACAAACAATAGGTGTGCAGGGCAACAATTTGTCATTTTACAATGGATTTCCTCTTTATATTACTTGTTTTTTTCAATTCTAATTTATTTTTGAACTTTAACAGTGATGCATGCTCACTTGCAGCACAAACATTGAACACAATGAACACTGTATTCAAACATGAATAATTAGTAAAAACTGCCAGCCATTCTTAAATTTTACACCCACAAATAAAAGTTGTTAATATTCTATCGTGTATTCTTTTAGACTTAGGTCTCCCCATACAATTATAAATTTACAGAATGACTTTAGAATGAAGGGAGTGTTCCAAAATATCCCTACTATGAATACCATTCAGTGAGTTATTTTCTTCTTCTAATAAAATACCAAATATTATTTACAAGTCTGTAATACCATTCTGCTTTAATATTTTTAATGAGAGCAGAGTTTAGAACAAGGTCACCAACTTTCTGGAAAGGACCAGACAGTAAATATTTTTTGACACTGGGAGACATAAGATCTCTGTTGGAGCATCTCAGCTGTGGCAATCTAGCATGAATGCAGCCACAGTTAATATGCCCCTTTGCACTGAGCTCTCCCCTCCGCTCTGTCACACTTCCCTTTGTAGCAAGGTCATGGTAAGGCCAGGGTGTTTTGGGCATGTGGCAGAAAGGAAGTTGAGCTGGAGATACATTTCATTTGGGTGTCACAAGATGATTTACAAAGTTCACAGTCATCTGCCTGTAACACTGAGATACAGTCAGACACTGCCCTGTTTCTCCATCACTATGTAGAAATGAAGAATCCCCCTCCCACTCACATAATGAGCTTGGAAGGCACTGATAAGAAGGTGCATAGACCTCTGACAGTGATAATGGATGTACCTCACAGAAGCAAGTCTGTAGTGCCCATTTGTGTATGCGTAGAGTGTGGGAGTCTATATATATTTATATGGTGGAAGAGAAACAAAGTTTAAAAGGTATAAAGCCAGAACATCCTCTGGGAAAATTCCTCCAAACATCAGATATGTAAAACTGTACACAGAGGATCAGTTTTCATTTCCACCTTCTCCAAACAGTTCTATCTTGTCAAGAATATATTCTACAACACTGCATGTATAATTAAAAACCCGCTATATTTTTTGTTACTTTTTTCATAGAAATAAAATATTTAATAAAGCTCAAGTCTTTCATTATAATTAATTCTGGAATATGTTAGGAAAACAACAAAGCCATGGGGACTTTTGTATAGACAGACGGGTTAACTTTTAAAAATTTCTTTAAATGCATTAAAAAAAAACTGAAAGAAAATTCAGGAAAAAATAATGGGTATGAGAGAAATGTTATAAACATAAGCAATACAATCAAGCCAAAAGAAATTACTTTGACATTTAGGAATAAATGATACCAAACCTTTTTTCATAGTATACCAAAAGCTGAATTTACTAAGAGAAAAATATATTTCAAGTGAAAATAACTAATAATTTGATTTCTATAGACATACTACATTAAAATCATTAAATGTCCTATTGATTTTACACAATATGACATTAACAAATAAAACAAAAATTCCAAATAGTCTTATTTTTACTCAAAAATTGGGTAAGTGTCATATAGTCAGAGTATTTAGGATTAGTCACTTTTCTAGATATGATAAGATTGCTGTGGAGATCAAATTAAATAATTCATGTATATTATATAAAAATATAGGGTTCCTGGTAAGCCCTCAATAAATGTTAGCTTTCATTCCCATCAGTCATAATCCCTCTCATCTTTGGGTCTTTAAATTTGATCTCATTATCTAAAGTATCAAGAACAGGAAGTTTGTTTTGAACACAGGAAACATGATTTAACCATTATTATTGTTATTATTATTTTACATGCAGAATAATAGCCTCTTGTCTAAGGATAGGTCTCCCTTTAAAACTTGCTTCTTTCTTTTCCCATAAAAATAAAACAAAAAGATTGTGAAAGGCCAAATATTATGTCCACTTTCTAAGACTTTGAAAATAGTGTAGCTGAAATCATCATGTTAATAATTAATGTCAGAAAAAAATCTGTGCTGCTGATATGCCTCCCTTAAGTGAAAGCTTGATTATATACTTTAATTTTACAAGGAGAGGTGACTCAGCATGTGTATAAACAAGAATTTTTGCTCTGAATATGACACAGTGTTAACACAGTGTTGGATATTTTCATCTTCGCAAAACGGGGTGGTCAAGATCACTACCAAAATTGTTTTCAGAAATATCTGTGAAGAACTCCATTGAAATTAATGCCCAACCCCTGCCCCCCCCCCAAAAAAAAAGAGTATGTCACAATAGTTTAAAGACGGGAAAATTCATGAAAAAATTAATCTGAATTTCTAACAAATGCCATTGTAGACAATGAAATTTACTGGTTTTTTTTTTCACAAAACTTTAAATGCGGATATTTTAAACTATTTTCTCATGCTTACAAATTTATGAAACAGTACTGCACAAAGCATATAAATAGAAATCTGTTATTCTCACAAATCTTGAATAAGACTATGACGATAAGCTTCTCTGAGCAATTTAAATTTTCATTTTTATGAAGGTTAAATCATGACTTCTTCAATTTAGGTGCCTCTCAGCAAACATAACAAAAGGAAATCTAAATTATATTAGTATTGAGTTGCTGTTATTTTTCTATTGATATTAGCCCCAAATCATTTTTTATTTAATTTTTTTTAAGATTTTATTTAAGCATACAAGAACTGTGGTGCAGGCCAGAAGTGCAGGGGGTGAGAAGATTGACCAGAGACAGAGTAAGAAGCAGAACAGGTGGATCTACTGAAATACACTGCTGAGGGGAACAGCAGGGGAGACAGGAGAGGTCTGCTGAGTGATGTGGATTGGAATTCATGCTGCAATGACTGGAGATAGATTGATGATGCTAACACTTTAAGCCCTGAGCCACCAGTGAGGCCCTCCAAATTATTTTTTAAAAATCATGTCATGCAAATGTTTTCTTTCTTCCATGCTTTCACTCCCACCAACTTAACACAAGCAACAGAAAGTGGTTAAGAATAAACTGAATTTCCCCCCAAAACAAACAATTTTTCCCAAACAACTTTAGGTGAAAACTTTACAGATTCTGCAGGATTTAGGCAACCTAGTTAATACTCACCATACAATTCTCACTCATGCAAAAGGAATATTTTGTAAAGAGTAAAGTCTACCATGTTGTATTCCAATAGTGTATTTGTCTCTATATTAACAAAGCATGTTTTATAAAACAGGTACTCAAGTCTTAATTTGTTATTTTAAAAGTCTACCAAACAATAAGGCATTTATATCCCACATGAAAACAAAGGCAAGGATACCAATCTAGAAACTTATGCTGTTCAAAAGTATTTAAAGTCATCATTTATTAAAATTCAAATAAGTTCCCTTTCATTGCCAATAGTTGCTAAATGTGAACTGAGTCAAGCATATAGAAAGCACAGAAATTAACTTAATAGAAACTTCTATAGCTACCCTCAGGACAGATAACAGTTCACCAAAGATATATTATACATTTTGAAGATATTTCAAATGTACTTTAGTTCAAATTATGAACTGTGTGCCACTTTGTATGTATTAGTGTAATTTGGATTCTGCAAAGAGTTATACTAGGGCAAAACAACCATTTGGCCAGCCTCTGACACACGAAATGCTTCATTCAGAATTAACTGGCACTGTTCACTTAACATCAACGTGCTTTTTGAAATAACCTAACAGGAGCTAAGATCAAGACAAAGGCACAGTCGAAAATGTGCTGACTATAAAGCACTCCAGAAGAACATTTAGAGCAAAACTTCACAGATTCTGCAGGCTTCAAGAACCCTGGTTAACCTTTAGTATCTGCAAGAGGTCTACTATGACAGGCGGTGACGGATGTGACACTTAAAACAACAGGCTCCTATGTCATTTCATTCAGCCCATATCACAAAAACTTGAGTCAATTTAAATGTGGGTATACTGATTTATATTATTTATATTATCGACTTGTATAATTCAATGCAAAAATGGAAAATGCATTGTTAATAACATCAAGATTTCTCCCTCACCTACTACAGTAAATTAAGTGAATTATTTCTGAAAGACAGTGGAAAATATTATGTAAACAAAGCACACACTGGGATTCCCTCTTCAAACACTCTCTTCAGAACTCCACCTGCTCATCATTGCATTGTAACCCCCCAGTGAATCCAAGACTCTTCCACCTCATCTCACTGTAGATATTCTTATAATTTACAGAAGATTTTTCTGACCCCCAGACATTAGACACCCCCAATATATGTTCTCAGGACACCACACATCACTTTTATAGCATTTTTCACAAATTTAATTGAATAGCTGTTTGCATAGCTAGGTACCTAACACCTTTCTCTTCCTGAGATGAGAGGCTCTCTAAAAGCAGGTGTCATCACTGCCTTCTTCACTTGTACGAATGCTCTGAGGCAAGGACTTTCCTCTATGCTCTTCACATGAGCTGCTGGATGACTGCTAAATGCAAACTGAGTCAAGCATACAGAAAAGCACAAAAACTAACGCAGTAAAAACTTACGTTCCAACCCTCAAGATAGATAACAGTTCTCCAAAGTTACTGTCTATGTTTTAAATATATATCGAAACAACTAAAGTTTCATCCAGTCCTTCTACCTCTTTTCTAAGAGTAACCACTATCTTCAACTGGTATATATCAACCTTAATTTCATAGTAAATTATTTTCAGCACTTAATAGACATTTTGTTCACTAGGCATAAATACCAACGTTTTCTTTAATTGAAATCTTTAAATAAATTATATATACTCATTTGCAGTTACTATTATATTTTTGAGATTTATCTATACTAAATACAAATAGATACAGATCACTGTTTAGTGTGTGGTTCTTCAGAATCTATTGTATTCACTGCTGTTCATGTTATTTTAACGGCATTGTTCACATGTGAAAGTGTACAGATTGCTAAATTATCCTGTATGTAAAACCATAGCTATAACAAGATATTCATCACGCTCAAAACTTTCTTCATGCTCCTTATCTTCCACTCCTATTTTTTTAAGATTTGTTTTTATTCGTTTATGCATACAAGAACTGGGGTGCAGGCCAGAAGTGCAGGGGGTGAGAGGATTCAACAGAGATGAGTGGACAGCAGAACAGGAGGATACACTGAAAGGGATACAATGAAGCAGATACACTGCTGAGGGGAGCAGCAGCAAGACAGGTGAGGTCTGCTGTGCCATGTGGGTTATTTCCCTGGCCAGGGATCAAATTTGTACCACAATAAATGGGGATAGCTTGATAGCGCTGAGACTTTACCCCTGTACCACTAGGGAGGCCCTTCTCTTCCACTTCTATCCCTATTCCTTCTACCTAGAAAATCACTGAGGCATTTTCTGTCACAAGCTAATTTACATTCTTAGAATTTTATGTATAAATGGAATCACACAGTGTGTGCTTGTTTTTGTCAGTCTTCTTTGATGATGCATAATTATCTTGGGATTTATTCATATTGTTTATATCAGTAGTTTATTCACTTTAATTGCTGAATAATACTCTATTGCAAGCAAAAACCACAATTTGTTTATACATTCACCTGTTGATGAACTTTAAATTTATTATCAATTTTGACTTTTATAAAAAAAGTTGCCATATAGGGCCTCCCCGGTGGCGCAGCGGTTGAGCGCTGCACTGTGGGGCTGTCGGCAGCTGCGACACGAGTTCGACGCCCAGCAGGGGAGAATCCCACATGGTGGGGCAGACCTCTCCTGCCTCGCCCACTGCTCCCCTCAGCAGTGTACTTCTCATCTGCCTGTTCTGCTCCCCACTCTGTCTCTGGTGAACCCTCTCGCCGCCCCATGCCTCTGGCCTGTACCCCAGCTTGCATGTGAAAAAAATAAAATAAAATAAAGAAAATATATAAAAAAAGTTGCCATATACATTCATTTCATGTCTTTGCTTAGATATGGCAGACCTATTTTTTTTAAAGATTTATTTATTTATGCATACAAGCTGGGGTACAGGCAAGAGGTGTGGGGCAGCGAGAGGGCTCACCAGAGACAGAGCTGGGAGCAGAACAGGCAGATCGACAGAAACACACTGCTGAGGGGAGCAGTGGGCGAGGCAGGAGAGGTCTGCAGCACCATGTGGGAATCTCCCTGGCTGGGCGTTGCACTCGCGTCACTGCTGCCGACAGCTCCACAGCACAACGCTTAATCGCTGGGCCAGCAAGGGAGGCCCAAACCTATTATTTTTAACGAACTGGCAAATTGTGTTTTTGCCACTTTATTTCCCCAGAAATAGTATGAGAGTCCCAATTGCTCCACATCCTTACAAAAATGGTGATCATCAGTCTTTTTAATTTTAGCTATCTGAATGGTATGTATTACATTGCATATTCCTAATAATTTGAAAATAACCCCAAATAATGTTGAAATTATTTTCATTATATTTTCTTTGGTAGTCTATTCCAATTTCTTGTCCATATCTTAATTTATTCTTTTATTATTTCATCTCGTTGAGAGTCCCTTATATAGTCTGGATACAAGCTTATTATCAGACACATAATTTGAAAAGATTTTCTTCCAGTTTATGACTTCAAACCATAATAATATATTTTTTAAAAAAGAATTTCAGTTTTGATTAAATCTGACTTATTTATTGCATGGATTATACTGTTTGTGTCCTATCTAAATTCACAAAGGTTTTATCCTATGTTTCCTTCAAGAAAAATTAGGTTTCATATTCAGACAGCATTCAGATTGAGTTAATTTTTATATGAGTTGAGTTATGAATTGAAGGTCATGCTTTGGTATATAGGTATTTAAAAGTTGCGCTTTTTTGATCTTGGAATATCTATGTGAATTTTTAGGGTAAATTACTTTCTCCAAATAAATCTCCTTTCCAGTCTAGATAAGTTTTCTTCTTTTTCTCTAATTACCTGACTAAATCCTCTACTAGAACATTAATGTTGTCTATTTCTGATCTTCCATTACTTTGGAATTCTTCATATAAAAAGAGAGATAATCCTTTGTGAGTTAAATGTTTTTCAAATACCTTCCCAATATCTATGTCTTTTATTTTCACTTAGTTTGTACTGCAGTTTTTTATTCAGAAGTCATAAGGTTTAAGAGTCATTTTCCTCTTAATAGTCAGTGTTTGTAATAGTGTAGGAAATCCTTCCCTAAGGCAGGACCTTGAAGGCTACTTTTTAAGCTTCTCTAAAATGTTTTCTTGTAAAACGGAGGAATTTCACTCCCTGATTTCAAATTATACCACAGAGCCATAATAATTAAGACAGCATGGTACTGGAACAAAAACAGACAGAAAGACCAATGGAACCGAATAGAATACCCAGAATTAAAGCCACATATCTATGAACAGCTAATCTTTGACAAAGGAGCAAAGAAAATGCAGTGGAACAAGGACAGTCTATTTAATAAATGGTGCTGGGAAAACTGGACAGCCACATGCAA